>UELV01079247.1:0-34659 GCA_900490015.1 Megastigmus stigmatizans | reverse complement strand
GCTCGATACAACGAATCGTCCTGTGCTTGCTGAAGTCGATCTGATTTGTCGTTTTTCCTATTAATTGGCACCAGTAAGACGCGTTTACGCATTGACAGCTAACCTCAAAATTACGATTATATCTACATGTGTTTATAACTTTTAATATTTATTATTTTGCGAAATATCTGGACTTGACCGGCGTAGTACTCGTTGCTATTAATCATTTTGTGCAAGATGGGGCTTACGTGATTTATCGTTTTTTAAATTAACTGGAACATAGAAATAGATCGAACAGCCTGAGGAGGGGGGACGCTACTGCTTCCCCTTAATACATATACATTTTTTATGTCTGATACAATTTCGAATACATATCCAAAAACAGTTTTGCTTCCTTTCTGTTTGACTATCAAAAGAATTTGCATATTTTTTACAAAATTAATAAATTGCACTTATTGTATTCATATCTTCTTAAAAGTGTGAAGAAAACAAAGTCAAAAATTGAATAGAATCTCGGAAAGTACGACACTTCTGTATACGTTGCCGAGTTCCGAATGGTTTTCAACAGCTATAATCGAAAATAAGTTGTCAATTAAATACTCTACAGGTTATCACAATAATCCACTCAGTCCCGCTCAGTTCCGTATTTCCCATGAGGAAACACGAAAACAAAAGGAAACTTCCAGCTCGATCCATTATGAATTTGCGGCCGCGATATACAACCCAGCTACGAGAGAGTCGTCAGTATACAAGAGATAGATAGAGAGAGAGAGAGAGAGAGAGAGAGAGAGAGAAACAGAGACACGCGCTAAAACAGGGCGCGCGACATGCCTCGCTAGCCGCTGCCGAAGAGCAAAACGAGCTAAAACATCGAAAAAGAGTGTCTCCCTATCTGTGTGTGTGTGTGCGCCTGTAGAAGGAGGCAATTACTGGGCAGCGCGCTTCCGGGTAATAGTGCGCGCGAGCGTTGTACATCGTAATGGCAAGTTGTCGTAGAGCGTTAATGGCGAACCGCCGCCGCCACCGCAGCCGACGTCGTCGCCGCCGCATTGATGTATTACGCGCAAGTCGGCTCGTATACGCGCCTCTTCTTGCTTCCCTCCCCACCCCCTACCCACCCTCTCTCTCTCTCTCTGTCTCTCTCTCATTTGTTCTTCTTTTCCCTGTAGCGCGCTGCACTACGCGACTATACGATTCTCTTTTCCTCGTGTGCAACGCGGTCCCCGATATAAGTCGTCGTCGTCGTCGTCGTGCCAGTGACAAACAGGAGAGGAAGTCCTCTCGCCAACCGCGACACACTCTATTTTCGACTTGTGCTTTCTTCTTTTCGATTCCTCTCAGTTCGCTTTCTCTCTCTTTCTCTCTCCCTCTGCCTCTCTCTTCGGTCCCTACTTTTTGCACCTGCTAGATAGCGTTCGCTGCCCTTTCGCATTCGGCATACTGCGCGCACGGCGGAGAGAGTATAGCTGATTGGACGGGATCGGCCCAAACTTTTCCTCTTTGTTTGCAGCCGATGCTATAATTGAATTATCTACTCTCTGTCTCGCTCTCTGCAGTCGCGCGAACGAGCGTCCTGCTTTGGTCCGGTGGACACACTCGCTCCGCTTCCTCCTCCTCCTCCTCCTCCTCCTCTTCTACATTTTTTTTTCTTCTCTATAGCCTTTTGTCGAAGCGCAGCTATCTTATACTTGTAGACGTCTCGGTTTATTAGCAGTCCACTTTCTTAGCTGGCAAACCCAGCGGTCTATTTTCGAGCCTTGCGCACGCGCGCGAACCTTTGTGGAAAAGTATATAGAAGGAGATCGCGGCTTTTCTAAAATTGGACCCCCTCCCCAAAAGCAGCTGTCCTTTTTTTCCCCGCATCTATGCTTTATTATGCGCGAGGTAAAAGTTTTATTGCGACTTTCGCTTCCGCTGCAGCGCCGAGGATCATTATGTGCGCGACGGCGGCTGCGACGGCGGCTGCGACGGCGGCGGCTATCGTGGAAAAGAAAACAGCATCCGTGCATAACGTGCGCAAAAACGCGCTTAACAGCCTCTGCATGCGCGCGCATATCGAAGAGGTAAGGAAAAGGAAGAAGAAAAAAGAACGTTTATAACGTTTTATATACATATATATATATATGTGTGTGTGTGTGTATGAATTACTTTCGCGGCTGCCAAGTGTACGGTGACAGGGACATAAGTTGCGCACCGCTCGTGAATCTTAAAATCAGCCTCGCTTCGCTGTATACACGCGCGGTTATAATGAAAGAAAAAGTCTGCGCGCCGCCGTTGCCCCAAGCGCTGGAAATCTGCGACTTTTGTGTTTGTTAATTTGTTCATATCCCGCTAAAGATTGGAATCGCTAAAGAAAAACGCACCTATTAACGCAATAAAATCCTCGAGAATTTTACCGTTTGTACCGCTGAATCAAGCGATATTACGTCATTACGCGGTGATTACGTCTGCCATTATAAATATATCCGTTGTTGCTGCGCTGCACTAATATACACGCTAATACAGGCAGTTTTATATAGTAACTGGAACGGCGGAATAATAAACAAATGGAATTAGAAACGAGCGGCGATTCGGGTTAAACGCATCTAGCGGTTTTCCATTAGCGCCGCGTGTTGACTTTGGCCGCAAGCGTCTCTGAGCACATAGAGATCTCTTTTCGTGAGCCGTAAGCTATAACAATGGCTCAATCCTGCGATTCTCTGTTCCTCGTGTCTTAAAATGTTACGAGAAACGGATATACTGCGACGAACGACATTTTTGTTTAGCGCAAAACATCCCATTGTCTCCGTGAATATAAAGCTCGTGTACAAGATATTTAAATTAAATATTGCTGCACGGTCAATATTATATAAACTTAATTTCTGTATAATTTAATTGCAAATTGATGTCCATTTTTTTCAATGCAATTATTATCGACCGCCGCGACACCGTTACATAAATTACTTTCTCCCTTAATTTGATTTATATTTCGAGAAGTTTTGTCTCGTTGAAATGTTAAACATTAAATTTTTTAGTAATAACGAGAATCATTAAATAATTACGATTTTTTCATACTTTTAAATTGTCCATTCATTAAGGTATACTTAAAATATGTGGTGTTAAATTTTTAGTGAATTTCACAGAAAATCGGTTCAAAATTAAACACGAATCATTTTGAGTTGTTTACCAATAGCTGCGGATTTCCAATCGTATAGTGAAAAGTTGTAATGTGTAGAATAGAAAATTTATCAAAAAAGAGAGACAGTACTTTGTTGAAAAATCGTTTAACAATTATTCCAAGAATTCTAGATACTATTCCAAAGATTATAAAAAAACACACTCACACACTTTTTATAAGTCTATTTATCTGTCCACAGAAATCTTTCGTTTCAAGTGAAACTATTCGAAAATAAGCTCTTATTCACGAGTATCGCCAATTATATATATTTGTAATCCACGCCGTTTACCGATGGCCAAACTAGATCGTTTCTTTGTACGCCGCAGTCCATGAGAGATCGGAGCCAGCAGATCTCAGCATGATTCCGATATGCCCAATGAATGTGTGTCGCTGCGCAGATAGGCGATCTTATATACAGAGTTAGCGATAAAAGCTGCGTATAGAGCGAACGCAGCAGAATGGAAACGGCTGTATGGTTTCGCCAAGAGGTCTCCGACACCGACGCCGCGCGTCCAATCTCACGATCATCAGAGAACACCGACGAAGCTGCTCGTGGATTATTTTGGGCGAGTTCCTCGACGGCTTGCGGCGTCTATACGTAATTGGACGTGTAGAGAGAAACGAAAGTATAGCGAACGACAACTATGGTATTGAATAGTTCTTTACACTTTTTCTTTTTCTACATATACACACGTATCTCGGTATAAGAAATAATGAAAGTAATATATATACGAAGCGCTTGCAGCTCGTGTACTTGGCATTTCGTCATCTCCAGCAGACGTCGATCAAACGATCTTGTTGTACATTACTCGCGAGCTTCCGGCGCATATATATATATAGAAGTTTGAGTGTTCGCGTCTATAGGCCTTCTTTACATAAACAAGATGTGACAAGACCGTTAGCACCGACGATGTGAAATAACTGCGAGCTTATAGGCGCGGTGGTTTATGCTGATGGGCCATCATTTACTCGAGACGCGACGATGACTTTTCATTTTTATTATTCTTGTACATCGCAGTTACGGACACACATTCTGTGTTGCGCGGTAAAAGGTAGTTTTTTTTCTCTCTCCTTGTTAGCCAAGTCTAAATAAGATGATAATTGCGAATATTTACAATGATAATTGTTATCGACGGTTCGCACACACACACATGGCTCGCATTTTCGCACGATTCGACTAATCTCAAATATGTTCCGATTGAGTTCTGGGACTTGTTGTTTCGTATATAGTTATATTAGTAATGCTATAAGCTGCATCTGTGTATACGTCGTAAATAATTCATGAAAAATGTATTTTCTCTTGGTTCACTTGGATAAAGAAGCGGTGTTGATTAGTTCACATTTTAATGAAATATATGGACGACGCAACCTAATTTTAATTTCTCATAATAGAATAGCACTCTTAAGGCTGGGGATTTGCATTTAAATTGGGTTCACGCATATTACTTATATAATATGACGCGACGATTTCTATCCATGTTCTATTTTCACTATTTTAAATTAAATTGTTTATTAAATAAACAAATTATAGGGTTACTGTACCAGAGCACAACCACTTAAGTAAAAAAAGAAAACCAATGTAACCAAATTATTCCTAGTGGTTCTTTATGCAAGTAAAAAGTTATTTCGCTCTGATTGAAAAAGTTTAATACACATTTCATGAATTTCATATTATAGATTAAATAATAATGTATCGCATGCTCTGGCCACTCTTTGAACTTGACCGACCATTTTACTGGTGCAGTCATCTTATACTTTATTCATGTTATCTTTGACTAAAACTAAGCTTGTACTAATTTGAATTTTTACGTGATTAAGATAAAAATGCAAGTTTTTCCATTCCGAGGCAATATTTAGAGAAATCCAGAAGCACCTGAAAACCTACTTTCCTCGACCGCGGCGACAAAGGCTGTACTCGAGAAAGAGAGAAAGAGAGAAAGAGAGAGAGAAAGAGAAGTTGAGGAGATGATCGGCGGCGGCACACAGCGCGAGAAACGGCCTCCCGAGTCCCGAGACGCGGCTTTTCAAATTCTGAACGAAAAGGTCAAACATACTCACACGCTTTCAGAGACGTTCAATATAGGTCAAGCGATGGCTCTTGCAGACTATATATATACACATCACATGCTGTACAGGTCTATCGAGGCACCACAGATATATTCGACGATCTACATAAATACACGTGCACTATCGATTGCATGTGATTTTGTGTATAGCACTGAGTGAAAATGTAAATAAAAAAAGGAGATTATGGACTGCGCGAAGAGCAGCTATACCAAAAGTGGCTCCAGGAGAGAGAGAGAGTGAAATTTGAAATTTGTAAAAAAACAAGCGCGAAAAAAAGTAGTGAGAAAAAATTCTTTTCTTGCATTTGATAATTTCAATTAAATTAAAAAGCAGCAAAGTTCAATGGTATATTGAATAGTTTATACCCCTTTTCTGGCATTGATTTAACAAATATGGGTATAAGGCTTGTGTTTGTAACATGTAAAAATATTCTTGAAAATATTATGATCAAGAACTTGCTTATGAAAGCGGTATGTCCTTAATGATATTGATTTATGATTGAGTCTTCAATGGAATAAAAGAATGTAGCTATATATTATAATAATTATACTTTCACGAATAACTTTTTTTTTTTAATTTTTGAACGTTTAATGCTTATTATTGTTTTATTGACTTTAAAATAATGTATATATTTAAAAAAATAGTGCACAATAAAGTTTTGACAATAAGCAAATCTATATTTTTATTCTTAATTAGGGTTTCGTACACCTAATATAACAGCGAAGGTTTCAAACAGTTTTATACATAATGGCATTTTTATCCGATTGCAACAATAATGTTTAAAAGCTCTGGTAAAAGAGTTGTTCTTCTCGCCCATAGAAAAATATAATAATTGTTAAAAAAAAATAAGATTTTGATGGATCACAGCAAAGTGATAACTATAGCGCACGTTACCTAGGCTGGTTTTTGGATTTGAAATATGAACTGCTGGCAAGTCTTTAATGTCGTGACCAAGTTTATTAGCATACGTCCCACGACCACATTGACTTATGGGCGCACGTGTGTGTGTGCAACGTGCGTTGATTTGTGAGTGAAAGAGAGGAGCGCCGTCGCAGCGGTCTCCTCTTTGACGGCGTATTATAGAGTCGTGGAGAGAGCAAAGGAAAAAAAAGGATAGGTATAGGAGCGGTGTATTGGGTCCTCCGAAAAGAAAAAGGAGGAGGAAGCGAAAAAAAAAACTTGACGAGACACTTTTAATGCAGCGTCGAGGAAACTTTCTCTCTCTTTCTCTCTCTCGCTGTTGTACGTGTAGCGTTATACACACATACACACAAGTGTGAACGTATTCGTGTACGCTCGAGCGCGCGAAGAAAATGGAGAGCAGCAGCGGCGGCAGTATACCAACCTTTTGTTTTCTCTCTTCTTCTTATTACCTCTTTATTCTCGGCGGCAGTCCGCGCGCGAGTCCCTTTTAATTCGAGCGACACTCCTTCTCTCTCTCTCTCTTACTCTGCTTCCTTTGCAGTTATAGCATCTAAATTGCCGATTGTTTTAACGGTACTTATATTCGCGAACAGCTGGTCGCGCGACATTACACGAGCGTGTTATATTACGTTATCGCGTCAATCTAATTTTCTGCAGGGACGAGACGTCGGCGGCACCGCTGCGTTCGTGTGGTGTAGTCGACGTTGAGAGACGTTTTTTTTTTGTTGCCCGCGGATCTTGGCTATACGTACTGTAAATTAGCCTCTTCCCTTTTAACCCGAAAGGCTGGCATTAATATTCAGCTTCGTGTGTTTTTTTTAAATGCCTTTCTTAGCCTCGCGCTAACGCGCAATGAAGGATGTGTTGAGTGTAGGATATTATACTTTTCGACGCTGATGTTGGGTTAATATTTTTAATTGTATGTAAATATTTTTTCCTGCTGCTAAATATATATATGCTTACGCGCGTAAGGAGATTTGGAACAGTATTGGAATTTCTTTTGTTCCGATGATAATTTTTGCATTTGTGTATAGATTTAAATTATAAATATTGAATGTAAAAATAAAAAAATATATATGTCGGTCGAAAGTGTAGAAATACCTTTTCTATGTCAAGTTTGAGTCCCAGTTTTTGATTCGATTTAACTGCTACACTCTTTGTGTTTACAAATTGAGATCAAACTTTATATTAGCAGAAGTTAAAGATTTTAGTACATCATATTTTTTTTCTTCGATTTTTTTTTTTATAAATTTTAATGAACATCAAAATAGTAATTGTATAACGCTAACAATAAAATGTGCAAATCACGAAGAGGAATGTAAAGATTGTATGTATTTTTTAAAAAGAAACAATGACAGTTGAGCATTGTAGTGTGAAAAACAGTATTATATTTGCAATATCATTACCGTTGACAAATTTTTTCCTCGAGTATTATAATGAGCCCTACCTGGAAATTTCAAATTCATTGATCTATTAATTATTCTGCATGCGGAGGCGTAAAAAGAAATTAACACTTCATAGGCAGATTTACTGCTTGCTAATGAGCTGAAAAGTAGCCGACACATTTTTCGTTTATTAAATTTAATGTTTCGAGTAACCAGAGACAAAACCTTTGATAATTTGTAAAATTTAAGATTACTAATGTCTATAATTGAAAAGTTTGCGTTTTATCAAATGGTTACAATTTAATTATGCAAAACTTAATTGAACATTTTAATTAGCTTTTGAATGCACTCGTATTATAAAGCGAGTCAAAAATGCACGTTACAGAGAAATTGAGGGCAAATTTGAGTATATCTATCATACGTGTTACAAGTTTTGGATTACAACTTTTAAATCCTATAATACTTTACAAACGTTATTAAACCCTTCATACTTTAAATACCTTTAAGACCAACTTTTATTAGTTAAAAAATTATTGCCTATATTGTATTTATATGAGTAATTAAAACGATTATTCAAAATAAGAAATCGTTGTCAGTAGATTGGTAATTGGTAATTTCTCAAATTTATTTTGTCGCTGTGATCCGAATTCATCAATCATTTGAAGTAAGTTATAGCTATATATAAGTCATAATACCGAAAAAACTCGTAAAAGTACAAACGATTCTAGTTGGAAATCACGCGATAAAATAGTCTTAAATGATTTAAGTGTCTGGATTGAATAAAAGCTTGATAAACTATATTCGATAAGTTTACTTTTTATTTTTATTTTTTCAAGAAAAAATGTTATACAGAATCTTCAAGGAGCAAAAGTTATCTTACAGTATATATTACAAATTTAATATTGTACGACATAAAATCGTGAAAAATATAATACTAAATTCGTAATATGTTTTGTGGTAAAAACAATATTTTACAGGATAAATATTTTCTTTTACTATGTGTGATACAACTAATTAGATATTTAGTAGATTTAGAGATAAAAAATGGGAGTAATAATGTCATTTAAGTAAATATTTAATTTAAATCATAGTGCACTAACATTTAAGAATATTCACAATGTCTTATCTTTTCCATTGAAACTTTATTTTATTACACTGTAATCTTGTTACTTGACAAGTTGCTTTTTATCCTTCATTGCGCTAGTTAGTTTTATTTCAATTTCTTTTTAGCCAAGTATAGTTCTTGAAACCACTCTTCGGTGAAGTCATTCCGCAAAATCTTGAATTTCCATTCAAAATGTCGTGGGTATATAAAAACTCGACCATGCAAACTTGGCATTTTCAGAAAGAAGTTTTATCTTGATAGAAAAGAAAAAGTGGTGTACTGTTTACAAAGATTTTATTCTTGTATGCTGCTTAAATTGAATTAAGATACAATCATCCTAATATGCGCTCAAATTAATTTAAGTTGTGCAACATGTTATAAAAGGATGATTAAAATTCGTAGGGATATAAATTTAAACCCAATCTTCCTATATTCCAATTTATTTAATATGGCTAACGCTAATTAGCGATAACTATAAATAATAAATGACACATACACATACACATGTGAACATAATAAGGTAGCTAAAAAAGATCGTAACAACAAGGAAGCATTTTAATATGGTAATATATGATAATAGAAGATTTTAAAAACATGATATTTTTAAATATTGTATTCTTAGATATAAAAATATATTTTTAGATTATTTATATTATGTACGGTTCTCTTATAGTTGTAAAAGAGTATCTTTTGCAAGTATAATCTTAACAGTTAATTAAGAGCTAACTTATTTGTTAAACACGACTATATATTGTAGTGAATAAGACGTGTTAGTCCGTATAATCGAATGTGTTTCATTTCATTGCGATGCATGAAATGCAAGACTGAGATCAAAGGGTCAAGATATTTAATCAATTTGATGCATAGGTAGTGCAATGTGCCTATATACACTGAACTTTGATGTAATCATTTGCACAACGTAGGATGAGAAACGGTATTGGGCCAACTCTCAGACCCTACTCAGGAATAGTTGAAATTTTCAGATGTTAAATAATGACCTATCAATGGCACTTTAACATATTGAATTCCTCAAAAGGGTTATGTAATTTTATAAATCTTATTGAGTTTGAAATAGCGAGGATTTAGTTCGGTGGCTTGATATTGATATCCCTTTTTAAATTTATCGATCTATAAACGCGGGGGCTTAGAAGTTCAAGGGTAGCTGAAAAGCTATTGCTAAGACTTGGTTCATGTTTCGAAATTTATTAGATGTATAAGTCTTACTTTCTTCAAGATGCTTACGTAGATAGCTTGCGCGTATTGACATCGCAAAGAGTTTCTCCCTTATCCAGTACATTCATAACCTGGTGTTCATTTTGCTATATCTGCATTTCAAGATGTATAAACATAAATTATCGATGCGGTTTTTGATAATACATCAAAGAATGTGAAAAATGCACGTCATGCAGTAAATAGAGCGTTTTCCCAAATCAGTAATGTAAAATTCAGTCGGACGTGAATGTAAATTTTTTATATACATTGTGATTCGAGTGAATTTCCTCGATTTCCCCACGGACTCCAAAGAGAATCCTTTATTTTTAAAACCTTACTGTGGTACCTGCTCCATTGCTGATAAAGGATGCTACACGTTTAGACTTGATTAGACTGGTATACCGAGTATACGCGTATATGGCCGAGGGCATTCTCCTTTCTTTCTAATGCGAGTCTGTCCTCGCATTACTAGAAAGTTAAGTCATTTTTCCTAAGACATTTTTATCTGCCTCGAGAATTCTAAGCACGTCTCTACTTTATAGTTTGTCTTTGTCTACAATTTTGTCCGTGTTGGCTTATCTCTCACATAGACTTCGAGACATCCGTACGTAAAGTGAAGTCAACAAAGACTTAAAACCCAAACGCTGTAATATAACCACTAGGTTTTATTGGTAATAAAAAAAAGTAACCGTATACATTTGTAACATTGAAAACAATGGTTAAAATGTTACAAGTCATAATTATTAGCGACTCGTTATTTAATTTTATATTGACTGTTGAGATGGAGCAGTTTGAGCGCGAGGTCAACGACATCGTGAACTATGAAACTTCGAATGGAGAATCAGTATTAAAAATTATTACAGTGTCCTCGCACTAGCAGTAAAAGATATATGGCTTTATTTTAAACGAATAGCATTCTATTCGAAAAGTTGAAATAGTTAAAAAAAATTCATGTAATATATATATATCTGTAATTTAATTTATTTAAATATATTGTATATATTGTATAAATGAATACCCTAGCTATTAAATTTTATTGCTCAAAACAAAAATGCTCTTGCAAAAGTATCGTTAGCAAAGAAATTTAATTATAACGCATTTTGAAAGTTAATTACGCCAAATCTATGCTAACTGTCGGAAATCCGTAATTAATACGTCATTGTGACATACATCGATGTCAATATTATATCACTCAACTCTCAATCCTGACAAACCTGATCTACTCTGTTTGACTGTTTAATTGAAAGACATTTCATTTATCTAGGACAAGATCAGTAGAATGAAATTTAGCCATCGAACTGTTTCAAATCATGGATCCGCTGCAATGTTTTTTGTCACCCCGTTGCGTAGTTGGACGCGCTCTCGCGTACAATTGTTTTAATCGCGGGGAATTTCGAAACAACGAGCGAGGAATGCGCCCCGGCAAATTATCGTGAAAAGGAAACCACTTTCATGATCGGTACAGTTTCGCTTTAACGTGTCGGATTCGTTTCAGAATACCGTCCATTACGAGCCAATAGAAACTGCCCATTGACTGTTTGCCCCTGGGGAGGGACGAATTCCCGATGGACGACCGACACTCGATATCTGCGTTACTCGAATGGCGACCCATTTTTGGCTCGTCTTTTACTGCCTGACAATTATCTTTGCTTTGGATTATATTAATTCCTCAGCTGTGGTCCATTATATTAACCTGAGAATCCTTTAATGTATTGACCTGGTTTAATTGAATTGTTTTGATATCCAAATGTTTATATAATAGTATACACATTTGTTGAAAATTTGTTTGCGTGATTAACTGTTTTACTTTTTGTTCAAAAACAAATTTTTTAAAGAAACGTAACAAGCAATATTTGAATATCAATTATCCATCAATTCCATTTTTGTTACTTGTGACAAATTAATTATTGAATATATTGTTCAAATCTTGTCTATATATCTAAGAAAGGTTTTGCCCTTACATCGGGGAAACTGCTACAGAAATCTAATCACACTTAAGCACACTACATCCTCAATGCATTGGCAATAGCTTGTCTACAATACAACACTGATATATTATTGCTGTAAGATGCTGAAATGATTGATATTGTAATATTGGAACACCGCTCAGATATAGGCAATCTTTGAATCGCCTCATACAACGTTCATAGCCTAATATATTGGTGGCACTAACCATTTTTACGAGCGTCGTGAGCTCAGCGTCAAAAACCAGCGTAAACCTCGTAATGGAGGTCGCTTCAAGGTTTATCACGTATTTCGAATCAGTTATAAAGACCTTTTTTGGTCAAAGTATAGATTCGGAAAGACGTAAATTAAAAGCACACACTTATTTTTAAAGATTTTGCGATCGCATGCTTGTCGATTTTTTTTCTTTGTTATTAATGTTTGAATTGTGTATATCATAGTTCGTATGACACCATATTAGCAATTTTCTCGAATTCATTGTGTACTTTTCTAATGACAGCGAATGAAAGGTTTGTACAATACACATTCAACATTCATGAATCTTACCGGTATTTGATAATTCCGACAAGACAATGCATTTCTTGACACCTTCATTATCGATATATCAGAAATTTTGTGTATCTATACATTACTCCATTTATGCATAATACAAAAATAATTTTTTTTAGTTCGTAAATGTTATTATAGGATTACTTTTTTTTTTATCTTTTTAACATATAGCTCCAGGTTGTCGCGAAATTCTAGAATATTGCGCGAACTTGCTAATATAAGTAATTTAGATTCGTATATTTGTTGAGCTGTATCCAATGTGGCACTACGTTGTAAGTAAATTGAAAATCTACGATATCTAAATGAAAATCGTTTGTATACTTCATCGTTATGTTAATAAAGCACAGATAGAATCTCTTTTCTGATTCGTATTATCAAGGCGAGTTTCAGCCACTACAGCTCCATCAGCTGCTCCGCTACGTTAAAAACATCCTAGCAACAATATTGCTTATAATCGATCTTAAAAGTGAATCTGAAAATTGTGTAGGTCTTACATTTCGTAACTTCTATCTCCCCCAACTGAGCTTCTATTTGCCGCAGCTAAATTGTTCGACGTTCTAATTACGGATTCACCGACTGTTCACACGCGCCACGTCAAAAGTGTAATTGCATTTGCTCCGCATGTGCAGCCGCAAGCAGAATTCACACCAAAGCTACTGTGAAAAAAGGTCGAAACGCCCATGCGATATATACACGTTATATTTGTGTGTGTGTGTGAGAGAGAGAGAGAGAGAGAGAGAGAGAGAGAGCATTGCAGGCCATCGGCGGCGTCGGCGGCGCGCACTGCAGCAGAAAAAGCTCGTCGCGACGGGTCGTCTGGCGGCGGATCACCGCGAGGAGGAGGCGGATATAAGCCTTGCGTGCGCCGCACGAGGAAGAGGACAGAGGAGAGAGCTGCGCTATAACACAGAGACTCTCCCTCTCTCTCCCTCTCGCTCCACACCCAAGCTCGCGCACAATGCAGCGCTGCAATAGTCGCGATTAGCATACATCGAGCCGCGAAAATTCACCATACGGCTCCGGCGCGTAATTGCACGCACAGTCTCGAGTATAAACGCATTAGGATATACCGCGCGCTTGCGGACAAACGGGAGGCTCGCTGTAAATATATACACATATAGGCGCGCGCATTTGTAGGCACGAAGATGAAGAATAAGAAGAAGAAGCGTATAGGTGTACCTGCCTGCGCACTCGGTGCTATATAGCCAGGCATTAGCAGCAGCCATAGGCATTGTCCCCGCGCGCGTCCGATCGTTTCGTCCTCTCCTGCGCGCACGCCTCTTCTTAAAAGGTTCGCCGGATTCGTGGAAAATCGGCGGAAGACTCGTCGCGCTTCTGCGCGACTCGCATGCAGCCGAGCCTCTACACATAAATGCTACATGTGTCTGTGTGTCTTATTAGTATGCGCGAGAGGAGACGAGACGCGCCTTTTGCTGCTGCTGCTTCTGCTGCTGCTGCTGCTTGATGCTCTCGGCGGCGGTCGTTCGCGTAGATAGTAGTCTCTTTGCTCTTTCTCTCTTTCTCGCGTGTGTGCGTGTGTGTCGTCTTTTTGCCGTGTGTCGCCTGCCGTTTTCTCTCTCTCTTGAGAAAACTTGTGTCTGGCTACCACTTGCTACTCGTAGCTCGCGCGCACGCATACACCTAATAGGCGCTTAATGCGACGCAAATTTTCTTCCATACTATATAGCTCCCCCTTCTTGCAGCTCCTTTTTTTCTCTCCTTCCTCGAGAGTTAAGTCCTCTCTTTCTCTCCTGGATACTTACTCCTCTCTTTTCTTTTCTTCTTCGTCGTTTACACTTTTATTTAGAATCGCTTACCCCCCCCCTCATCACGCTTCCTCTTATAAATGCTTATCTTGTATATCTGCTTTATGTAAAGCTCGCTCTTCTACTTTATTCTTCTGGAATTTGTTATTTTCAGCACATTTTATACGTGAGACCTTACGAGAGCGCGTTTCCTGATGCTAATTCGCGACGTGTGCGGGTTTTTTTCGTCTAGGCCTTGTTTAACTTCTTATTTGGTTCAATAAACGTGTAATTACGACTAACGTATAGTATTATGTTTCATGTAATGTTTTCCGATGCTTAATTAAAATTTTAATTAAATTTTAATTAAAATGCTTAATTAAAGTGAATACTTTTTGTGTAGCTTTGTGGGCAATGATCTTGACTTTCTTTCGAGAGATTGCTCATTGCAAGGCTAATTACTTGCTCAAATATTATTTCTAGCTACTTATCAAGTAGTCGATCAATTTTCCATTTCACTATAATTGTAATGCAAGCAGATTCTAGTATTTGTTTGAAGATCTGTATCGAACTGTATTCAACGTATCTTACAATATATCGTTATAATGGTGTAATGTATTTTTGAAAATTTGCATAAAAACTTATACACAGTTCACAATTGAAGTTGTTATATATGAATGAAAAAGTCAAGCCTAATATTCAACGTTGAGGCATAAAATGATATTAATGCGGACACTTGTTTACGATGTTTCTGGGCGGCCGCGCATACACGAACCCTATTGTTCTAATATAATTGGTCATTTACTACAATGATAATCGTGCCGAAAGTAGGTCAATCGTTCTAAGGAAAATACATATATATGACACGATGTCGTTGTGGTGTAAAACGAATCTAGACGCGCGTTTTTAACCCACGATAAGAATTTATATTCGCCTACGCTTTTTCGTTGCTCAAAATATAAAGAAGCCATTGTTTGAACAAACATCTATACGATATTACAAAGAAATAAGTAATAGTTTCTTGTTATGGTCTGTAGCATGTGCAGGTTACAGTTACGGTCAAACGACGTTTGCCTGTGACTCATCGCTTATTCTGCAGAATATTGCAATAACGGCATGTGCTTAATGAGGAAAATGCATAAAATGCGCATACGTACGGCAATACGTCTACCTTGTAGATTAGGTATTGTGTGTATTGATACTCTATCAAATGAACGGCATAATTTAGATTTACATACGAGCACTTTATTTTTAACTCATGTATATATGTATATATGTTGTATTACATTCACGTAAACGGTTTTACAAAAATAATTTAATATTAAATTCGATTGTATTCTTATTAACATTAAGATTTGTAATGATGTATTGATTACTTGGAAAATCTGTATTTATCAAAATCTGCTCAAGCTATGAAATGAGAAATTCTGTGATTAAACGGAATATGCACAATATACTTTACCATAATAGAATATATAGTATATTACGCCACTAGAGAGGAAAAAACTTGGTACTTTCGGCCCGCTAGGCAAAAATTTTTTAAAATTTTTTTTAGAATATAAAAATAAAAATTTTAAATATAAAAATCTTTTATTGTATAAGAAATTAAAAAAGATACAATTAACGAAGACAAAGTAAACAAGATCGAAACAAGTCTGTAGTGTCATTACATAGAGCTTAATAAAATATTAATTTAAAAATAAATAAATTTACAAATAGAGAGAACATGGCCGCTGTCCAGTAAACACGTGTACAGGGTGTATGCTCGGAAAAATAGAGTAGAAAGTGAATTTAGAGGAAAAGTCGAGTGCTAGTGAACAAAATAACGGAAAGTGTAATAAAATCTTTCAGTTTTAAAAGAGTTGGGGAAGAAAGGTAAAGATAATAAGAGAAGAAAGTACAGGGAAAACGCAGAATAGAAAAGTGAGGTTAGAAAGGACTAGAGAAATGAGGGGTAAGGGAGATTGGAGATTGAGAAATGGAATATATAGAATATTAGAGGTAATGAAAAGAGAAATAAAGAAAGGAAGAGACACAAGGGGGAAAATAAAAAAGGCGAGGGAAATATTGGAATATGTATTAAAGGAAATACCGGAAGACAGAGAGGAGATAAAACAGCGTATGGAGGAGAGGACGAAAATGAACAACAAATCAACAAAGGAGATAGAGGAAAAGGTAAAAAAATGCCAGGAAGAAATGGAAAAACTAAAGCGAAAATGGGAAGACACGAGACCAGGTGTAAAATGAAACGGAAAAATGAAGACAAAATAGAGGTAGACGAAAGGTTGCTGGACATGGAAGAAAGGATGGAGGGTGTGGAAAAAAGGACGGAAAATTATAAGAAACTAACAGAAGAATATGAAAGGAAAAGGATTAAAAACAATGTAATCATAACAGGGATTGAAGATTGGGACGACGAGAGTGACATAGAAGAATAAGTCAAAAGGTGGTTCGAAGAATAGTTGGGAATTCATCCGAAAATAAAAAGAGTGTCGAAAATAAGGACAAAGAAAAGTATGAAAGGAATAGAATGTGAAAGTTGGAGTGAAAAAATGAAAATTATGGTGAATAAAAAAAGTCAAAATGAACCAGGGTATATATAGAAGGGGGCCTAACAAAGCAGGAAAGAGAAATGCAGTGGTAAATTAGAGGAATGAAAATAAAGATGATTGAAGCCATGAGATCAGGAAAAATAAAAGGGAAACATACCATAAAAGTATAATAGCGAAAGCTATACGCTGGAGAGGATATTTTGGTATGGAATGAAGAGGAAAAAGCTCTAATCTGGGTTAATAAAAGATAAGGGAATTGAAGAGGCAGCGAGAAAAAGAAAACAGAGGAAGAAAAGAAAATAGAAGAAGAAAAGAGAATGGAGGACTAGGAGAGACGAAAGATAAAAATAGAAAGGAAAAGGAAGATAGAGTAATTAGGGGTAAAAGAGAGCAAGGATAGGACCCAAAGAAGGGAAACATGCATCATAAGCAGAAAAAGGTAGAAAAAGAAAGGAAAAATATTGGAGGAGTGAAGGGACATAGAGAAGGAAGGTATAACAGCCCAAAACGAGACATAAAGAAGGAAAGAAAAAAGACAAGGGAGAAGAACAAAGAAGAGAGAGAAGAGTTGATTAAAGACATTAGAAAGAAAATAGGATGAGATAGAGAACAGGTTAGATAAAAAAAGAAAAAGAGATATAAAATAGAGCGAGAATAGGCAAATAGGAAAATGAAGTATTAAGAATAGAGAGAGAAGATAAATGCTGGATGGCGACCAGAAGGAAATAGGTTAAGGAATAATATAAGTATAACTTGTATATAAACTTGGAAAACGTAATGTTATAAATAAAGTTACTACTACTACTACTAAATAAATTTAAAAATAAATTATCAATTAAAACTGAAAAGAATTAAGTGTAAATAAGTGTCTTACCATATTCTTATATTTCTAACTTCACATACTAAGAAAAATGAAAACCTCAAAAACATTTCTCTTAAGTCATTTATTCTATGAAGGGGTGCTAAAGTCAATTAAAATTTTAAATTTCCCACCCTACATTTTGCCGACCGAGAAGTAAGGAATTCTTATTAATTAAAAAAATTCTCTTAATTATACAAATTCAAAATACAGGTGCATTTCGTCTATGAATTATGTATCATCTAGTAAAGGTTGAATCTGTTGAAGGTGTCATTAAAATATTTACTTGAAACTTTGACAGTTGATAGATAATTCATTAACGAGGTGCACCTGCATTTGCGATTTGCATAATTTCAAGTACTTATTTAGTTATAACTAGTTATTCAGGATCCGGTCGATAAAACAGTTCAGTGGTAACGGTAGGATTTTAACACTCCGTTAAGCGGATGTGTTTTGGTTGGAAAGATTCCTATCTTACTGGTTTTCGCATTTAACGAAATATGTAAAAATAGAAACTAATTTTTGAACAAGACTCTTTGTCTGCCCCTCGGTAATAATATAAACATTAAGGTAATAGACCCAGTAGCTGGACACGTAAGTGCAAGTACGAGTTATTGTTCACCCCAGTGTCTGGACGCTTTCCTAGTTTATGATTGGTCGAATGCGTTCAGACACTAGTGCTGTCCAAGCACTAGCAGATGCCCACCTACTGGGTTATTTACCTTATGTGGGTTCAGTTTCATCAAATCTCATCTACAATTCTCAGAGATTTTTGTCTTTGAAAGTGTCTGGGAATTGCGGATGGAATTTAATGAAACTGAAACCAGGTAATGGTTACATCATTACCGAGATGGCGGCAGAGATTTTTTCCAAAAATTAGTCTATAACTTTATATAATTCGTTAAATACCAAAACCGGTAGGATAGGGATCTTTTTTATTTTATATAAAATTAACTTTTCTTTACGCTACACTGTAAAAAATTTCTACATCCAAGTAAATATTTCTCTTAATTTAGTACTAAACAAATATACATATACTTTATAAGAAAACTATATTTACTTTCATGTAAGGATTCTTTTTCATGTATAATACTATAGCATTAATTTCGTACACTGATGATAAAAAAGACGCCTTACATTACCCGGCATGTATCTACTTAAGCATAATTTCTATGGTGCAAAGTGAATAAATCTGTCACTAATAACTTTTTTGAGTTAATATAAAAAAAAATAACCTACATTTCCACCAAAATCATTCAACTAGGACAAATTATTTCTTTACTTCTGTATCCAATCAGATGCAACCAAATTTAATTCAACATCATTTCATCGCGTGCTCTCTAAAGTTGAATCAGATAAATTTTACTGATTAAAAATCAATATTGACTTAATAATCATTGTCAAATATCTTGTACTGAA
Organism: Megastigmus stigmatizans; assembly: GCA_900490015.1. Classification (NCBI taxonomy): domain Eukaryota; kingdom Metazoa; phylum Arthropoda; class Insecta; order Hymenoptera; family Megastigmidae; genus Megastigmus; species Megastigmus stigmatizans. The sequence goes on along the minus strand of UELV01079247.1, from coordinate 15,741 downwards.
AATCAGAAACTATTTCGGACGCCCAAAAACGTTTACTTGTTATTAGTCAATATGCAATTAGTGTTAGATAAGTGCGCCGCTAAATTACTCTTTGACTTATTTCGCAGTTAAATTTTTAAACAGTTAAATTTTTACTTATTCACAAGTAAAATACAATTGCATTTTGTAGGGAGGTGCATTTTTTACTTATTCTTTAGTTATATTTTACCTATTCACAAATGAAAATCTTTACTACTTATTAAATAAGTGAAAATTTAACTGTTTCAACTTTTAGAGAGTGTAACACGACAATCAAACATTTCGATTCATTTGATTACAGTCAAAGTCCAGTTGAAAAGGTCGTCACCGTCCCGTATACTGTCCCACCAACGGCAAAGTCACCTACAGCCGGGAGTAAAAGCCCCGGCGGGATACGCACGAGCGGAAAAGATTAAACTCGTCGTTTAATTGAGCGATCGATCAATCGGCCTGCACACAACTGCAAGCGACGCTCAGCGAGCAAGCGAAAACTTGAATTTCAGTGGCTCTAAAAAAGGCGCGTATAGCGGGATTCAATTGATGGACGCATCTGTACGGCTGCGAGTAAATTTAAATGAATAAAAATAAAAGCACATGATACGGGCACTCGTGCGTTGTCCGCGAGTGAAGAAGAAAGTCGGTGTTCGGTGTCCCGGTTCGCCTCGATTAGAAGCTGCAGCAGCAAAAGAAGAAGAGAGGGAGAAGAAAAAGGACGAGTATTATAGTCGCTCTATTTGCGTACGCGCGATTGCTCATGTGTAGGTATATATGGTGGCTCGGGAAGTATAGAAGAGAGGATGGCTGCCTGCCGCATACATAGCCCCAGCAGCAAGTGCGTCCACTTGGGCTCGAGCACGCAGAGACTCGACAACGGCGGCGCAGCGTCGAGACCCTGATGAATCGCACTTGTGTGCCGCAGTTTATACCGCTGTACTGCTCGGCCTTTTTACTCACGATTTTTGTTGTTTGTCGTGGCTGAAATACGTCGATTTAGTCGACTGGAATATATCGCTGCGGTACAGGCCATGAGCTTACGAGCGGAAAGTTGTTGCGTACAGCCTTTTTTTAAATTTTGCCGTAATGCGCGCTATCAAGTTTTCTTCTATCTTCTGACTATGGATTGGTTTTACCTGGAGTATATTATTTTCTGCGGCAAAAGACAAAATTTTCCTGATCTTTCGACACTTTAATCTTTGCTGAAATGCATCAATTTCTCCTCGAGTTCTATTATGCTCTTCGTCGAAGATCTAACATTGTATCATAAAGAAAATAGCGACTTTTTTATGCTTCCAAGATTTGATTTATGAACATGTTATTATTATTATATCAATATCAATTGTTATCAAAATTCTATTTCTGCTTTTAGTTTTGGGATAATACTCTCTAAATTAAAAACACTGATAAGTGTTCAAGTGCTTAAATATCAATGCATACTATATTCATTGTTTTTTCAGTGCAACTCAAATTACTGTTTTGAAACCCATTGTATAGTTGGTGTACATGCACTGATGTTTACGCAGATTTTTCAATTTAAAGAGTGCACTTTATATAAAGGACTCTACCACTCTTCATAATTCTGTGTACCGCCAAAATGTTTTTAAGCCATACCGAAATTTTCGGTGGAATCGATGGTCCTTAATCGCAATATTAACGGACACTTTTTAAAAAGTATACATCTTGAGCTTTCAAAAATGCCGTGTTACAGATTTATCTCTGATTAATTATATAGTTGGGACGGGTAATTTATTTAAACACGAAATATTTTGGAGACTTTCACTTTTAATAATCAAGTCGAATGCAATTTCAGATAAGGTTATTACTACTCTCTATATAAAGAGAACATACATCTTTTGAATCTTTAACTATAGTCTCGATTGAACATTCCCTATACCTTACGATACTTCAATCGTTAATTTTTACGATTTCATCGATCATATTCCAAAAATTGATGTAAAAAGGGACATCGCGTACTTTCTAGAATAAATTATTCAATGCAAATTCTACTTTCCAATCATTTTAAACAATCATGTAACATATGTTACAGAATGGTCAGCTTGAATAATTATGTCAATTTCAATTTTAATTTATTAAAAGCTTAGTTTTTTTTTATATAATGTTGCATTAAAAAAATAAATAAATCAGCTTCCATTTTTACATGAATTTTGTTAACTCGCAATAAATTGTGGATTGAATTTGTCAAATATTTTGTCAGCAATTACTTTTCGACTAATTCACTGCAGCGATTCACTTGTACACGTGTAATAAATAGAAATAAGCTCGTTCAATATGTAATCCAGCAGCTGCACACATTAGCATTTAGGGAAACTGAATAGGCGATAAACTAACTGAGTCGATTAATTTATTCCAGGTATCGGAGTAATCTCTACCTTTTGTTCGATATTCACAGTACCTTTATATAATGGATGTAATTAATAGCCCCAGTAAACTGTTTAATATCTGAAATTGGACCAGAAGGGCATTCGGTTCATTATATGCATAGTTTCATTTATCTTGGAATTCAAATACAAATTCCAGGATATAAAGACGGAGCCATGGAAAGAGAATAAGAGTATAGAAATTATAGCAATCAATAATTTATACACTGGTAATCCATTGAGTGCAGGCAATTCAATTTAAATCAAAAGACCAAATACTTGTTATTATTAATAAACATCTATGCTGTTGATTACAAAATCTGTTAAAGTTTGTATAAAAAAAATGAAATGTTAATTTTAAATTTCACAATATCAGTATTTGAATAATCATTTATATTGCAAATAAATTAATATTTAACCATCAAAGATTATAATAATATACACATTTCAGTATTGGGATCTACATGAAGTTTAATATTGCAAGAATGTGTAAAAATAAAAGAAGATGAACTTATTTATTAGATGTAGAAGCAAAAATAGCATATTAAATAGAATTAAGAACTAAAAAACTTCAAGCTAATTTATTAGTACTTTATGAAGACTGAATATAAAATTTCATGGTTCATAGTTGGTGCATTTACTGGTTATCTGAAATTATAAATTAACAACGAGAGAGGATTATTCAATTACATACATTTCAATTTTAATTCTCTATTAAAAAAATATGAATTTAATTAAAGAGAGGATTAATGAAGAATGAAGAAAACAGTAATTAAACCATTAATAAGATTGAAAACATTCAAAATTAGATATTAAAATCGTATTTTAATTAGTTCACGTGAGATCATAAATGATTTATTTAATTTAAATTTACATTATCTGATAATTTATATCATATAAGGTCATAAAAAATTATTGCACTTATATAATAATATAAACATTTACGAACCTTATTTCCCATAAGATGTAAGAGGATTTATGTTTATTTCAATCTATAAATCTTTTCGAGGTTTCAAGTATCTTTATTGGTACCAGATACAAAAAGGACATTTGAATGTTTTTTTTTTTCAAAAATCTATTTTAAACTATTGGTTTCAATGAAAAATAATTTCGATTTTTCAAGTTTCTACATAATAAACAGCCCTTGCATACATTTTAAATTATGCTTAGTTTATTCAGATCAAATATGATATATATTTATTACAATTACATCTATATGCATCTGGAACTTGATAAAAATTAAAAATTCTTACTCACTTTTAACAATGGATTTTTATATTATATTCTTGCAAAAATACTGCTACTTCTTAATGGAAGAATTTATATTATATGAATTTGAAAAACAATTTATGATAATTGTTATGATGCAGTAGAGTTAAATGATTCAATGCATGAAAATTGATATTTTATACCTCTTCGTAGCAAGAAATTATAATAATAATGTAATAAATTTTTTAAATCTTCAATGAATTTAGTAAAATAAGTTTTTCACCAAATGAATATTTAATGACGAGAAGTTGTGTCTGACTAACTTGGCATGTATCTACGTGTTCATACGGATGTGCTGTTTGGTTGCAACTTTTTACCGGTATATTTATCAGTTTTCTTCTTATCCAAGCAAAACAAAATATTTTGTTTGAATTTATGAAATGTTTCACCTTACATACTTAATACCGCAAGTCAAAGACGTTTATTATATGTAGATACTATACCGTAATAACATTTGCACTTTATACTTCAATACACGCATTATTTCGCGAGAAATTTTTTTGTAGATTCGAGACGTAAAAGAAAATATTCTTGGCTCAAATGTGTAAAGGAAATCAAAATAAATAATTTTGTTTCAGTATCCAGTTGATTTATTTTAATAGAATATATTTATTCAGAGGATATAAAAAAGTGAGAACGTATTATCTTAATAATTATTACTCGCGGAATGAACGTTTGATGTTTTTATACAATTTGACACGTTTATTATTTAGAGAAACATAATGCCAAAAACTATAGTACGGAATCAACCCTAAATACACCCATCAAGCGATTAATTTATTTAAAAAAAACTCTTTTCGTAATCTGTTGGAACCAAGCTCATGCATTGGGAATTCGTAATGTTGAAACAAACCAGCTTTTTTAACAGAAATCAAAGCCTTCGAAAGGTTCTGAAAAAATATTAAGCTAAACATTCACGTATCGCCTTCAAGTTCATTAGTATTTGCATACGTAAGTATTCACAAAACAAGTACGCAATTTCCATTGTTTTTCTTTTTCAAACAGTTTGTTCACGATGCAGAGTATTTTTTATTCAAGCTGTGCGTACATATATATATACACATTGCAACCGCAACTTTAGTCTCTTGCCATCTTTCGAGCGCCTACCCGCATATTCAATACATTTCAAATTGAAAATCAAAGTGAGCGCGAAAGTAAAACACGCATTTCCATCTATCCCATTGCAATTAAAATCCTTCGATCTTTTTTTTACTAAAATCTGTTTACCTACTTCGCCGCGTCTAGACTTAATTTTCACGAATCGCTTCCAAGAATCGCTTTTCCAAAGCAATCGAGATACTCTCGCGCGATTCCTGCGTCATAATCCCCCGCGTAATTTCATTCTACGCTCGCGCGCTAATCCCATTTTCGAAAATTCCCACTGCAAAAGGCGCATCTCGCGCGCAGCGTCCCACTTAGCAGCAAAACCTCAAAACCCACGCGGCATTTGCATGCAAATGCCATAGAAACAATATTCAACGTCTCGACATATACGCATACACTGCCTATACGCACTTTCGAGATGCCGCGACGAAAGCAGCATAGGCTCAAAGCACACATACGAGTTTCTAAAATGAAAAAAACAGGATTGGAGTGAGAGAGAGAGAGAGAAGAAAAAAGACATTTAAAGTTAAAAGACTTGTAAACCAAGTGGCCGGATAGGAGCGATGTACCCTAGAGAGAAAGAGAAGGAGGGAGTCTAGACGCCAGAACATTGGCAGTGGAAAACACGCTAACAGGAGTTTATGTAAATTCGTAATAAATGACCAGTGTTTAACCCTCTCAAATATTGAATTTGCAGATTTCAGGAATCCCAGATATTTTAAGAGTAAGTAACAAAATTAGCCCTATAGTATTAGTTTTTCGTTGAGAATCACAAAAAAATCTACCAAGTTAGAATCGACATAACTTTCAACAAGTTCTATAAAAATGCAAAATGAAAAGGAATTTAAGATAAAGATACTCGAGGGTCAAATAAGCAACTATTCGAAAAACACTAGATAATATTACTTTTACATGAAAGTGGTATATTTTGAATGACCATACGTTGTAACTTATTCTTTACTTAACATCAACAACGTTATTATTATTTTTATATCAACTAATAGATCAATAGGTTAAGGAATAAAAAATTTCCAATTTCTTTTTTTCCAAGTTTAATCGACGATTATTGTCCGATTCTAAAATTTATTGGTTCATTTTGTTCGTTTTCGAAAACTTAAGCGATCCATCGTTAGTTAAATTGTTTTTTGATTTTTAAAATTAATATCGTCATAAATTAGTTATATTAATCGCATTAGCTATATTAGTTATATATTCTCATAACAAATTTTGAAAACTAAAAAACAATTTAACTAACGATGGATCGCTTAAGTTTTCGAAAACGAACAAAATGAACCCATAAATTTTAAAATCGGACAATAATCGTGGATTAAAGTTGGAAAAAAAAAAATTGGAAATTTTTTATTCCTTAACCTATTGATCTATTAGTTGATATAAATATAATAATAACGTTGTTGATGTTTTATTAAGTAAAGAATAAGTTACAACGTATGGTCATTCAAAATATACTACTTTCATGTAAAAGTAATATTATCTAATGTTTTTCGAATAGTTGCAGATATGATCCTCAAGTATAGCTTGTACATCCTTAAACAACTAAGATTTGCACCCACCTTTGTCTTTTTTTAATTGTTTTTTTAAATGTGACTAATTCCATATAATGTTCTTGAAAAATCATGAAGTTTAAAAAATGTTGTCATAGGACCAAATATAGAAACAGAGATAATGACTTTTTACGTAAACGTCAATTACAGACAATCTAATTAATGTTTCAACTTAAAATTTAGCACATCGCTTTTACAGTGTTTGATTTAACCGTCTTTTTTTGTTGCAACTTTTCATCTACTGTGATTTGTTTAAGCGTGAGGAGAAAAGAGCGAAAATTACCGGTGCGCCGGTGTGAGCGAGCCACATAGTGTGCTACCCTCACCGCTTTCACTCTATTTTCTCTCAAGTGCCAGGCCTAATATATTATATATACTTTTTCGAGGTAATTAAATTTTTAGTTTAATTTCTTAGATTTCTAAAATTGCTCTACCGGTGTTCAAAATTTAATTACGATCAATTTTTGTATTGGACTTTTTTTGATTAATCAATAGTTTATTACGAGTATTGTAGTAAGAGCAAAAAAAATTGTTAGTTTACCAACTTATTATGAAAATATCGGCTAATTATCTTTAATTACTATAGATGAACCAACAACAAATATTTTTATTGGTTGTAACTACTATCGACGGAGCTATTTCACTTCACCTTACCTCTTCAAACTTTTGTAAAGGGCTCTTCTTCTTGATTAATCCGTTGATTGAATAATAAATGAATAAATAAATAAATACCTCGGATTCCTTACATACCCCAAATTGGCGATTTTAGCAGGTTGCTAAAACTGCGTTATTTATGCTACATATTTATGCAAACGCCCCCCTTGTTAGCGTATTTTCTTCCAAAAAATGCCTTTTTCCTGCTTTGACGCTTGGACTAAGAGAGGTGCCTCGCGAGAACAGTATATGTGCGGAACTGCAGTATAGAGTCTTTGAAAGTGCGCGCGCGAGACGCAGCTGCTTCGAGAGTCGAGACTGTGTGATTCTCGTCTGCACTCACACACACGCGCACACATGCACGGGCATACAAATACAGACTGATACTAGTTAGCCGTAAGGAAAACAAAACGAGCATCAGCAGATTGCCCGGCGGTCGTTCACACGAGGAACAGCTGTACCGGGTCATTTTAAAAGGGGCATACACGTATATATATATATATACGTGTATGGATAGCCGCGTGCTCAGAGGCGCGTATTTACGCAGCGGACAACAGGAGCGGCGGTCGATCTCCCATCATTGCGAGGTGCGATTTGTGAAAGCCACCGCGGGCCGCACTCGAGAGCGATGAGACTATTTTCGGCGGACCTTTCAGCGCTTCTCTCTCTCTCTCTCTCTCTCTCTCTCTTGGTTTATTTGTCCCTCGGTTGCACGGTGTCATGTGCTCTCTCGCTTCTTTCGCCGTCGAGAAGAGAACCTACACTCATCACGCGCTTGACCACTTGACCTCAGCGCTATAGCACAAGTGGCTCTAATTAGTCCCGGTAATTCATCATTATGATTATTGTACGTCGACATGCGCGCTGCTGCTTCTGCTATACTGTTGCTGCAGCATACTGCAGGCAAGATTCATGCCACGTATATGCAGGGGCGCTGTTTATGGTGCTCTTCAGTCTGGATTGCACTCCTTGCATAACTATTGATCTGGGTATATATATATGTGCATATATATTCAACTCGTTCGGCTGCTGAAGATGGTTGCTAATTTATTGTGCTCTAAGCCTAGTTCGAATATCATTCTTCTTCGAATGTTTGTAATGGGAAATATCTAAATGCTAGTTTGATCGAGTTTATTATATGATTGTATAGGAAGAAGTTGATAATAAACGTTATATATTTGCATTAATTTAGCGAACTATCTGCATTTGATACATGATTAGATTTATATTAAAATTGCAGCACTACATTTATTTCCAGTCTATAAACAACGAGATTCAAAAAGTTCTACACGAATTGCGTATAAATTCTCATGTATCCAATCGCACTATTATTGATAATAACGGAAAATTCCTACGGGTCTGCTTAACCATGTTTGCAGTTTTATAGTAATTACGTTCAATTTTTATTATTTTAACATTTTTTAAATTTAATTTCATTCCGGAGACTACAAAGAATAGCGTTCAATTTTGAAAGCAAAGAATTATTGAAAACTGAACAGAATTAGTTGGAAATTACAAATATCAGTAAAATTTTGCACGAAATGTGCACGATATCTACACCCTAGAGCAAGTATGCATAGCTTTATACTAAAGTTGCAAAAGAATATATTGATCGATTTTAGTTTAAACAAAATTCTTTGGATCGAGGAGATTCATATATGGCGACCGCTACTGAGCCTGCTCCTCGCATGTTTATGTTACCGGTCACGGCACATCGAACGGCGTTTCTTTATACTATAATATATTTGCTATTCAATTTACAAGTGGTTCTACTGGGATAACTGATTTGGCACGTGGTGAAGTGTAGTATGTTGATTATATCTACGTACAGATGGCGCTCTGAAATTTGGAACTCGCAAGTGACAAGAATTTCCCTCGGTTAGTATATAAGGAAATTTAGTATGAGTAATTATTATGCGAAATCTATGATGGCTTCCCTAATTACGCATGTGGACCCTATTGGGTTTGATGTAATACGTGAAAACATAATAGGTCCTGACGAGGACCAAGTTTGGCAAAACGATTAAGGGTGAGACATAACATTTTCTATTAGGGTTTTGATATGGTGAACCCTATTCAGGAGTACCACTTTGGGTCCAAATTTGGTTAGAGCGTGGATAACCGTATTAACCCATTAACGCCCAAGTGGACACTTTTTTCACCAGTTTTTCAGAGCTCTCTAGATGGGGAAAATTTGGGCCTAAAAAATTTCAGACTACATAAAATTTATAGATTTTTCATCCATCTTTCGAATGGTGACATTCAAGATATAAAAAAATAATTTTTTATTACTCAAAATTGAAGTTTAAGTGTAAAAAACACCGAAAAAAAAAATTTGAGAAAACGTGTTCAGAAAGTTAATTTTGTTACCTACATGATTCAAAATGGCGTCCAAAATGAAAATTGTTACTAAATATCTTCAGGACGCTTTAACTAATAAACTTTCAACTTTTTGAAAAAAATGCTAAGAACAAAATGTGCTTAGAATTCATCAAAGAACACAATAGAATTTTTCAGAATTTTTCTTGAAATTTTTTTAATTTATAAAAAACTCGAGTAAAGATCTTTTCAAAATTTTCTCCAAAAATTCTGAAAAAATTCTATTGTGTTCTTTAATATAATAACATTTACTTATTACAATTTGTAATTTCAGCGAATAATCAACGGATACCCTCACCCTTCAAAAAATGTCTTTTTTGGCCTGGAAAGCAGCCTAAAAAACCAAAAAGAAGGAAAGAAAAGATTCCCTCAGTGGCTAACTCAGAGAACTGAAGAGATTACCTCGAACAGCGGATTTTGAAAAAACAAGAGGCAGAATCTAAGATAACAAAAGCTCATAATAAAGAAAGAAAAAGAAGAAGAGAGAAAAAAACAAAAATCAAAACCAAAATCTAATATAAAAAGAACAAATTAAAAAAAATAACATTGTTTTAATAGCTAAAAGAGTTTTATCAAGAGTTCTATTCATTCCATGAAAATGTTTATTATAATAAATTTATAAGCGTTGTATTTAAATAATTATATTATTAAAACTAAATTATATTAAATTATTTAATAAAGTATTTATTTTCGAAGTAAATACTCATTTTTAAATAAATGTGTATTAAATAATGTTTCATTTATTATTTATACCCTAATGATAAAGTGATTAGAATTTGGGACATAGTCTGATTAGGAATTGCTCCTGGTTGAAATTTAGTGATTAGGATTTAGGACATAATAACCTCTTCATTAAAAAATGAATAAATTATTTAATTTTTAATATTTTGACTATATTTTTATTTTAAATTAAAGCTAAAACTTTCGACTTTCAATTAAAGGAATAAAGTTTTTCATTGAATTTATAATTTTCTTTGAATTCATTGAAAAATCAAACCCTTGGCCTTAACTGATTAGGAATAGGGACAGTAACGGTACTGCTTCCCATTTAGGGTCCGAATGTGGTTACAATGTGGGAATCGTATTAAGTATACCCGCAATATTCCATAATTAGGGTACAATTACGTGAAATCGTAATACTGGACCCCACTTGGGTTCCAAATCTGGTCACCGCGTGGACAGCCGCATTAACCCATTTCTTTCTAAGCGGCCATTTTATAGTCGATTATTATAATGTATTTCTGATTTTTCGTCAAATCTGAAACCGCCATTTAAAAATTTTCCAATGGAATTTTCAAAATTCTGACTTCAGAATCGTAAAGAGCGGACAATTTTACATCGGAAAAGTGCTATTGGTTATTATTTTTTTTTCGACAATTTTTTAGGCAAAAAACCAATCGACTATAAAATGTCCGCTTAGGAAGAAATGGGTTAAGTAGGCCCACAATATTGCCGAAATTCATGATTAATTACGGAAAGCCCTACCATTTAGGGTACAAATCTGGTTACCATATGCAAACTGTATGTATGTATGTTGTGGAATTTGGAATTTGAACCCTAAGTGAATTGCCACAAATACCTTTATGGCCGCTAGATGGCTGCTCGTTATGACCGCCTGCAAGTAAAATAGCATGCTCAGGTTATAAGAAAGGTTCTAAGTGATGTATAGTTCTAAGTCCGAATTCCAAATTAGGACTGCTTTTCGTGACGTTACTCTTAAATAGAGTAGCGTTGGAAAAACTTTTGACATTTCAGCTCTTTTTATGAGCAATCGAAGACGTCATCGGATCATATATGGATCCGATGGCATAATTGTGTTGTGGAAGCCCGACCAACTAAGTACTAAGGACAATATTTAATGTAATACACGTGGCCCTTAACAGGTATGCCTCCTATGGTCCTACCTAATTTTGTCTCAATACGGTGAACCGTAAGTGGTCCACAATCGCCCGTCATATTTTAACAGTATTTCACAGTCAGGCTTGTCACATGTGGGCCGTATGAGGTTAGCCGTATAATGGTCAGCCGAATTTGGACCCAAAGCGAAATGCACATGGGGTCCACATGAGAAACAGCGTTACACTCATCAGTGGGTCCAGATTTGGCAACACCCGCGAGGGCCTTAAGTGTATCGGGGAAGCTCGGATATGGACGTACCGTGGACCGCATTCGAATTTCTACTCGGGAGGTTATATTATTATTATAGATCTTTATTATATTCATAGATGTACAATATTTTACATCTTACATTCTAATTCGCTTGTAAAAATCGATAGTATCTTTTAACTTTTTTAATATATTTTCACTTTCACCTTTTTCTTCTTTTATCTTTCTTCTTTCTTCTATCCTATTCGTTTCCCTCTTCCTTCCTCTCTAACTCATTCCTCTCCCTATTCCAACCATACTTCCTTCCTTCTATTTTTATCCATTTATTTGCCTTTTTCATTGCTTTCCATATCATTTCTCTTCTTATTTTATCGAAAGCCGCTTTCATGTCTGCAAACAATACCAGTACCCTTCCCCCTTTTCTTCCTATCTCGCTTCCTATCACATTTTTTATTGCATATATTGCATCTATTGTTCCTCTTCCTTTTCTAAATCCAAATTGTGTGTCATCCAATTTTCCTTTCCCCTCAAGGTGTTCGTCCAGCCTTTTCCTCAGTATCTCCACGTAAATTTTATATCCAGAATCCATCAGCGTGATTCCTCTATAGTTTTCTACCGTTTTCTTGTCCCCCTTCTTATAGATTGGTACCACTAGTCCCATCCTCCATTCTTCCGGTACTTCTCTTTTTTCCCATATTTTCTGCAGGCATTCCCTTAATTTTTCCTCTACTTCTTCTCTTCCTTCCTTTGATCCATGCCTCATTTCCTATACCGGCTTTACTTGCCGCCTTCCTCTCTTTCATTTTCTTTATTATTTCTCTTACTTCTTGTATTTCAATCCTTGATTCTTTTCCATATTCTCTTATTTCTTTTCTCTTTCTTTCCCCTTCCTCTATTTCTTTTTCCTCCATTAGTTTCTTAAAAAAATTAAACCACTCTTCCTTTCCTATTTCTTCATCTATACCGTTCCTCCCTTTGCCCAGACTGCTCCTTACCACTTCCCACAGTTTTTTACCACTCTTATCTTTCCTTATTTCCATTACTATTCTATATATCTCCTCTTCCTTCTTTTTCTTTATCAGGTTTTTATACGCATACTTTGCCTTTTTCCACTCCTTGAATTCTATTTCTTTTCTCCTTAATCTCGGCCTCTTCTCTAATAGTTTCTTTTTCTCTTCTCCACATTCCTTATCCCACCATCCGTTTATCCTCCTTTCTCTTTTTATCTCTATTTTTTTCGTATTCTTCTGGATCTCTTCTTTTAGTTTCTTCCAATCTCCACACACCCTTACTCCCTTCATCTTTTCTTTAAATTCTTTAACTCCTTTTTCTGTCCAATCCGTCCTCCATTTTCTTTCTGCTCTCCTTTCCTCCCTCTTTATTTTCCCTTTCCATTTATCGAAATTGGCATGTGATCTGACTCTCCTCTATTTATTAGTTTCATTTCCTTTATTTCTTTCACTGCCTCTTCGTTAGTTACCATGTAGTCAATTGTCGTGTTTCCTCTTGCCCCCATGTATGTCCATTCCCCTTCTTCATCTCCCTCTCTCGCCCTGTTTTCTATTGCCATCCCCATTTCTTCCAGCCTTTCCAGCACCTCTTCTCCTTCTTTATTTTTTGTTTCATCCCTAGATCTTCTTCCTTTCTCAATCCATGGCCAGCTCCCTTCTTCCGCCGTTCTAGCGTTAAAATCTCCTATTATCATTATTCTTTCCTTCTCTTCTTCCCTACTCACCTTCTCTATTATTTTCCATACCTCTCTTCTTTTTTTTCTCATGCATACTACCCCCGCTAACCATTTTTTATCCCCCAGTTTTACTTCTCCACATATTACTTCCTCGTTTTGTCTTCTTTTTTCTCCTTCCCCTTCTCTCTCCCAAACTCCCACGCTCTTATTTGTTCCTAAAATTATTCCTTCAATTGCTCTTCCTCTCTTCTTTCTTCTTCTTGCCCCTTCCACAATCAGATAGAATTCTTTCAATTTTTTCCTCATTTGCTCTTCCTCTTTTTCTTCCAACCACGTCTCTGTTATCCCTATAATATCGTGTTCTTTTATCATTTCCCATTCTTCTTCCTTTGTATTTTTTTATGCCCGATACATTCCACGCTAGTATTCTTACCCCCCTGCCTTACTCTCCCCTCTCCCCTCTACTCCTCCATTTCTTCCTCTCCCTCTGGAAAAAATTTTCTTTCCTCTTCATCCCACTTCCATGATTTTCCGTTTATCCACATTTTATTATAGCTATTTCTTCCACTCCCGTAATTATTACATTTTTTCTTCTTCTCTCCTTGTCCACCTCCTCTAGATTTTTTCTTATCTTCGCCTCTTGCTCCTTCCGCCTTTCTTGTCCCCCCTTCCATGCCCTCTCTCCCTCCTCCCTTCTTTCTTTCTACTCATCTGGTATCCCATCAGGCGCCCTTTCTGTCATCATCTCTCTTGCCACTTCATATACTTTCTTTTCTAGCCTCTTGTCTATCATCTTTTCCATCTTCTCGATTTCACCTTACATTTCTCTATAATTTTCCTTCATTTTCTCCTCTATCTCTCTGACTATCTTCTCTGTTGTTTCCCATTTTTCATTCCATCCCCTGCGTTTCACTGATTTTTTTTCCATCGCATCCATTCTCGCCTCCCTTCTTTTTTCTATCTCCTCTGCCCTTGCCTCTCTTCTTTTTTCCATCTCCTCTAGTCTCTCCTCCATTCTATCCAAGTACTTCTCCATCTCTTCCCCTTCTAGTCCTTCTTCTTTTTCTACTTCATCCTCCTTTTTTCCTTCTTGATCTTCTCCTTTTCTTTCTTTTTCACTACTATCCTTTTTATTGGGAACCAAGTATTTTGATATATTTTCGTTAGGGCTATCCCAGTTTTTCCTCTTCCCCTCTATCCTTTTTCTCTCTGCTTGCCTTTCCAGTTCTATCGCCTCCTGCCAGGCTCTCCTTCTCTCTCCGCACTCTCCAGATTTTGAGTGGTCCTCACACACACTCTTACTTCTTCCCACTCTATTTGCTGTGCTCACTTTCCCTATTTCGCGCGACTTCTCCACTCCCCGCATACTCTATGCCCGATTCTCCCTCTCTCTCTCACTCCCCTCGCCACGTGTTTCTTTCACGCTCCTTTTCCCTTCGCGCTTCTCCCCTCTGTCCTTTGTTTTAGACTCACTTTTTTACTCTTTTTTCTGTCTTCAACTACATCACACTCTTATTTTTTTCCGTTATCTCTTTCCACTTCTTTTCCTTACTTTACTTCGACACTATCGTTTTGACGTCTACACGTGTGCACTGCTAGCAGCGCCCCCTACTCGGGAGGTTATATATATGCGATGAAAATATTTAGGTTAGATTTATATAATATAAATGTTGCGAGCATTCCCATATATAAATTGAATTACCATGTAAAAAACTTTCATGTATATACATAATACCATACATAAGAATCTTTCAGCATCACCTTCAAGCTTCACCGAAAATATATATAATATGGAATATAATTTGAATTAACTTTTTTATTTTCAAGGTGGGGACTATATAAATATTGTTATTTATTATTACAGACTTTGATAATGATAGAACATGGAATTTTACAATGTTACATAGTAAAATACATAAACAACTCTAGCTTTCTTTGTTAGAACATGCGTTAGTATTTATTATATTTCCATTTTACTAAGGTTTCTTGCAATAATTAGTAGACTTCGAGCCTGTCTTACAATGTCCATAGATTATAGCAATTTTTAATTGATTTTCTAGTAGTATTTACTACATTGTTTTCTTCGAGTAGTCTTTCTCTTATATTGTAAATTAAAATTTATATTGTAAACTAAAATCGAGCAATAAATTCTTTTTCAATATGAAAATGACTCTATCGTTCTTAAAGTATTCAAAATAAGTAGAATTTATCGATCGTCATAGAACACAAGAAATTTATACTTATAACTATTATTGTGAAATTCATACTTACGAGGGGTATTCAAAAAGTAAGTTTCCCTGTGTTGGGAAAAAAATAAAATACTATAATAGTTTTAGGCTATAAAAATAATTTGACTTTATTCTTTTACTCTTAAACTATTTTTCTATGTAGTCGCCTTGGACTTCAATACATTTTTTGTATCTGTTTGCAAGCTTAAACAAACCTTCCTTAAAAAATGGCGTGCCCTGTTTTTGGATCCACGATTTAACGACTTTTTCGATTTCGTCATTTGAAGCGAAGTGCTGGCCACCCAAACTTTCTTTTAACTTTGGGAAAAGGAAATAGTCACTTGGTGCGAGGTCTGGAG
>UELV01079246.1:0-12918 GCA_900490015.1 Megastigmus stigmatizans | reverse complement strand
CTCACACACCAATTCATACTGAGAGCCCATTTATAGGGAATCCACATTCACGTCCAGAGAGCCCGTTTATAGGGGTCGCCGTTCAAATGGACCGCGACCTTACAGTCGCAAAGCCCTATGTAGCTTAAGCCCCCTCACCTACTGCACGGTGTTGCAACTCCTAGAGGGGGATATTAATTGTAAATAGATGAAAATATTTTTTGAACCCTTAGGAATAGTGCTTTTTTCCGTTGTTTACGTGCAGATGTCACAATTTTTCTATTTTCAAGGAAGGCTTTGGGTTATGATTTCAAGGTTATGTATTTTAAATTAAGCACTCGAGTGTGATTTGCTTTGGGTTTGGGGCTTAGAGTTATGGTTTTGAGATTATTAGTCCAAGCAATAGGGTGAAGAGGTGACATAAACTTCTACCTGAAAAATAAATTTGATCGTATAGGAAATAAAATTTTAAGACGTGATTCTTGCTTTTACGACTCGATGCGAAATGGTGAACATGGCCTAAAAAATTCGCAAAGTTGCAAAAAAAAAACGGTTTTTGGATCAATCGATTCGTTTTTTTATGTATATCGATTGCTTCGTTTCTATTCAGACAGATATATAAAAAAATTCCTTGAAAATCGGGTTCACTAGTACTCGTTCAAATTAAAGTTTGAATACTTGATATTTACTGTAAAGTATAGCCCTCAGCAAGCCAAAAAAGTGCCTTTTTGAAAAATTGAAAAATATTATTTTTCGAGATATATCGATTTTTCCAAACAAAGGTACTCCCGGAAATCGGCCATTGTTGCCTAGCGGATGGTCCTAGAGTAACGATTAACATCTCATTTCCTTTCTGAAGAGTTTTACTACCGTGCTGTTAAGGAATTGTAACGATTTCATTAATTTTAAGGCTCAAAAATGACTTTGAAAAAATCTCTTCTTTTTTGGACAGGTTTTTTTTAAATAAATTTTCAATTTTTTATTTATGGAAAAAGCCCTTATGGAAATTGATTACTGACATTTTTTCACGTATTTAAAAAAAAGCTTTTCTACGACATTTGGAGCCGAGATACCTTTTTTTTTTCAATAAAATCTAGAGGACGTAATTTACTCTTTACAACACTGAGCTTAATGGAAGTTAATGGTTAATACTTATATTCTCGTTAAAAAATACTGGGGTAATTGAATAATAAAGTCAAGCGTGCGCCTCAGTTGTAGCGGGCAGCGGAGTAGAGGAAGCAGCACGGTCGCTGTCAAAATTAATTTCGTGCATTCTAAATCGATCGCACTTGCAAAATCTTCGATATCTCAGCTTTTGGACACCATGCAAAAATCTTTTTGTACTTAATCTGGGATAGCTCGAGGCGATAAACACGAATATCGTAGTTACGTTCGCCTTAGAAGCAGAATTCCGGGCGAAAATCAGGGCATACGGCCGTATTTGTCCGTAAAAATTGACGGTTTTCCAGGGCAAATTCGGGCATATTTTTCAACGAAAATCCAAGCGTATTTTGGAAACACAATCCTGGTGGAATGTTGGGCCAATTATAGTGAGATTAGAAGTTTACTATAATCTTTAGTAATGGCGAGATAAACTCTACATTTAAGACTATTTCACGGTATTTACTACAGTTATCAGTTGTATTTGTTTAAATTTTTACCGGAAATCCACCTGGATTTCCATTGAAAAATATGCCCGAATCCGTCCGGAATTCCGTCCGTAAATCCACCCAGAATTCCGCCCGTAAATCCGCCCGGATATTTTTCGTAGGGTAGCCAAGGTCACATTAAATTCATATTAAAATTTTTAAGCCATTGCAGCCGTTGCAGAGTTCTCCGATCTAAAACTAGATTATATTTAAAATTGGGAGTCCACCCGCAGTTTGAACTATTTTCTCAGATGCCATTTACAAAGTTCTATAACTTGGGCCGATTTTTTATCGTCAAGCTACATTATCAAACACGAACAACATATGACCAAACGTTTCGCTGAAACTGAACTATTAATTTTCGATCCGGATGATAACACTAAAATTGGAGAATTAAATATAAATATTAAAAATGTTACTTATTTTTAAATTTAAATAAAATATTAAAAGTTCTAATATTACGACTCTATTCCTCAGTTTGTGTAGGTTATGCTATGTTTAGGATAATCGAAACTACTAATTTTGGACAATAATCATATTCACACAATAATCTTGTATACATTGTCTATTGAAATGACTTTGAAGTTTACATCTTTGGTGTGTAATGGGAAAACTGTAATTTAGTGTTTATCTTTTATTTGATTCGAATTCGCATTATTTTTTATTAACATTTCTTTATCTGTTACGAATGGCAATCATTTAAGTAATTGTTAATCAAGCGTAACAATAAATTGATGATTTAAAAAGTATTTCCTTTGCTTTCTCACGGTGTAAACTTCAAACTCATCTATTGAAACATTTCACGTTTTATAGAACAGGATAATGCTTCAGGTTTGATCAGTTTAAACATGAGAAGAAAGTGAAATAAAACAGTAATATTTGACAACGAATAAGTATTTCCATATTACATATTACATTATTATTATCATGCATATACTCTTTAGGTGTGCTTGTATTTTTTCAGATGCATTTACATGAGAGCATTTAATGGAGGTAAAGAATAAAGAATTTAATATTATTTAAGGGTCAAGAAACAAAAATACCTGTATTATATATTTGTATTTATTTATTTTTGTATGCATAGACTTAAGAGAAATTTAAGCGTGTTCTGGCTATATAGTTGTCATGATGACACACACTTGAAAGTTTGTAAATAAGTAGATTTTAATTATTTGTAGATAACAACATTTTAGAGGGATTGAGAAGCTTGTTTAAAAGTTATTGAAAAGTATAAATATGAATTTAACACGTGTTGTATAGAATATCTATCGATTTGATACCAAAATCCACATAGAATCGAGAAAAAACTAAGGTAAAAACAATGTCAAGTACTTAAAATTTTGTACAATAATAACTAATTATACTTTAAGCATGTATCAACAATAAAAAATTAATATTAGAAGCTATAAACGAAGTATTAACATAGTAATAAAGGGCAAATTTGCAGTCAAAAGTTTGTTAAATTAATCTTTATATAGTCAGAAAATACTTTTAAATACATTTCAATCAATTTTAACCGGTTTCAATCATCAATACTAGTATAGTTCTGTATAAAAATATATTTTAGAATCATAAAAGCTTAATTTTTAAATTTGACTAACTTTTTGATTTGATTATATAGCCAGAAGGGTTTCTTACATAAGTCGAGCTCAAAATAATTATTATCGTAAATAAAGACTGTAGGAAAAGTCATTTAGTTTAATTTAATATGCTTGTTGTAAAGTACATGCGGCTGTACTTTATTATATGATAAATATTAAATTCATGCTTCGTATGTTACTGTAGGAAAAATCATTTAGTTTAATTTAAGCCATTAATGCGCAAATGCACATTTTTGTACACACATTTTCAAGCACAGAATTCTATTGGAAAAACAAAGTCATTTTTATCCAAAATCCTATACAGGGGGTTTTCGAGGGTGCTCTTTCCGAATCTGCAACTTATTTTGTAAAAAAGTCATTAAGTGTATTATTTTTAAGTTTAAAAAAAAAAACGAAAAATTTAATAAAATTTTTTTTTTAAATCAATTTTTGTTACTGTTTCAGTTTTTGGATAATTATATTACCGCCAGAACTCGCGGTCCGAATGTCTGAAGTTTCCGAAACACTAGTTATAAACCTCTTTTCCCCTCTTAGTTTTTCCAAAATGGCGGGTTTTGTGAAACAGCGTAATGTTAAACTTCATGATTTTTTTTCTCGAAATCTATGATCTTAATGAAAAAATGTCATATAACAAAAAATACTTAGAATCACTCAAACAATACGTGTGAATTTTTTCAGAAGGTTCTAAGCCAATTTTGAAATTTTTAATTTTCAACATTTTTGAAAAATCAAAAAATGTCTTAAAAACTTCTGAAAAAAATCATACGTGTTCTTTGAATAATTCTAAGCACTTTTTATTCTATAAAATTTTTTCATAAAGTGTATTTTTTTCGAGAAAAAAATAATTTCAAAATTTTGCGCTACACGCGCCCGCTGGCCGGTTTTTGGTGGACGCTCCCATATGTACTTACTTACATAAAATATGAAACAAGTGTTGATCCAAGTCGACATAGTAATTAAATTGTACTTTTTCACAATAGAAATTTACACGTGGGTTTCATGTATTAACTTGTTCTCGCATCCTTGGCGTGTTATATAGTCCCTAAAGAGACGGTTATTTAAAATTAACTTTATTAACAAGTCGGAAAAGTACTTAATCAAATTACACTTGTTCACAAAAGAAATACACGTAGGTTTAATTTATGCAATTTCAGTCGCTGCGAGATACTTTCAGATTAGTAGGTCACGTGGTCACAATGGTCACATTGCAATATTGCATATAAAAGTATGAGCACGTGATGACAGTGATACATTTCTCGCTTAATTATATCTAGAGAAATTTAAAAAATATTTATTACAGGGAATACATAGCTTCCAATAATTTCGCTTGCAATTGCTCTAATGATACATGCTTTTCTTTTAATCTGTCCAGCTACCCGTTTATTTGCTAAGTAAAAGTGGTTTTTAAATTCTAAAATAGTCCAAAAGCATTTTTCATAAAAATAACCCTTATTTTCTGAGATATCACTATTTCAGTAACTTACAAAACTGGATATTATATTTAATTTTTTTTTTCGGAAAAACTAAAACGGAGCAGATAAAATAGTATTATACTATTTTATCACCAGTATTATTTTTATTGCGCTTAACAAATATCTATAGGCTGGGTGATTCAGGTGGAAAAGGAGACGCTGACGGGTAACACGAGAGAAAGTAAGGTTATATATAAACGCATGTACCGGCTTGCGTACTCTTCATCAGTTCTCTCTGTTTTGTATATAACGGTTTCATAAAAGTAATTTCATTATTTACGAGGAGTTCTTTGAGGACATAAAAAACAGAGTGTAGTGTCTAACTAAAAATGGATCCGTTTGAACCACGAGTACCGCGGGGTAGGCGTAGGCCTGAGAGGTATAAACTATACATTCGGAATCCTGAAATACTAATTCCAGAATCAACTACTCGTAATCGTGCTAGAAATATTGGGAACGCACGTCCAGTACCAGTTCGTAAAAATTAATATTATTAATAGTGTTGTTGTTTTATATTTCATAGGTATTCAATAGTAAATTCTTATTTATATCATTAATTGTATTTTATATTATTTTCTGAATGATAAAAGAAAATGATAAACAATCTGTTGAAATATAAACAGAAGTAAAATAAAACAGTTATATCAAAACTTTGATTGAGATAAATAACATGAATAGCACATATTATCACTTCTTAGCGTATAGGGTGGTTCTGCTTACCTAATATAAGACTTCTTTTTTATTAATATTAATACATTTGATTTTTTCTGTTATACACAATATACTAAATTATAATAACTACAGTTAACGATAGGTAACACAAATATTTTCTCCAAAAAAATAGTACCAATATTTTTTAAACTTTAAAGCCTTATTCGAATTCGATGTAAGCCAAGTAAAATAAATTTATCTCAATCAAGTGTACAATATGTTCAAATATTTTAATATAAAAGATGAGTTATTTCAAATCTGTAATTGCGATAAATGACATGAATATATATTGCCTTTAAACGAATAGCACATAATTACTTTCTAGCGTACATAATGGTTCTGCTTAATGAATTGTAATAACTATAGTTAACGATAGGCAGAACAAATATTTCATATTTGTATTTCATATGAAAGATATAAAGATGATGAATACTGAAATAGTAGCTGTGAGGTTTAAGCTCTGCGTGATGTCTTATAGTCTAAAATATTTTATTCTTTTACTATTTTATATAATTATTTCAAAAATAGACTACAGCAAAGAATTATTGTGTCAATTAAAACCTGATACAGTATCATCAGCTCTACTAAGTGTAAATAATAGTGAGATTTATCAAGTTTAAATCATTGATTTGAAATCGTTATACTACTTGTCATTATCTGTATTTATCAAAAATTCTATATAGGATGTATTTGTGAGAAAAAGTTTTTAAGTTTCGATAATTGATTATGCTCTATAAAAATTTGATTATTGAAGTTCTATGACGCGTAATTATTTTCACGTGCGATAATTCGCGTCCTCGCGAGCAGCCAGTAGGCACGCACGACTAGTTCATTTAACTGCCGTGCACGAGGGAGGGAAGCACCTAACTTCAGAGATACGTTCACTCTCGCGTACTCTCAAAATAGCAGCATGCGAGAGGAATCCATGCAGCTACAAGAGGCACCCCTCTCTCAAAGCAGACAGCAAAGGAAAGAGAAGACATGAATGCAGGGCGCTCATTGGAGCGCCACGTCACAGTCAGGATATGACAGACGCAGTGGAGATCATGCTGATCCTACTCACATAGCCAGTCGATGGAACTTGAAGTTCTCAGCGACACAAGGCGAAGACGTCGAATCTTTCTTAAGAAGATTCGACGAAAACGCACGTGCAGCAAGATTTACGGAAGGAGACATGCTGGCGCCCCTTCCGTGGGTACTTACCGAAATTGCTGGGACACGCGCGACTAGTTCATTTAACTGCCCCGCACGAGGGAGGGAAGTACCTACCGGAGGTGCTCCCATGAGAGTCTATGAGTGCGAGAGAGAGAGAGAGATATGGCGCGATCGGGAAGATCGCGCCGGTGCCGAAAAAGCTCGAGAGAGAGAGGCTGTAATGTTTGAACCGAGCGGACGCGTTTTTGGTTTGGAACAGTCATCGGAATTCGAATTGTATCGTCGAGAATTGCATTGTGCATTATGTCGGGGTATTTCGCGGCGTGCGTTTTGGTGAAGTTGATCGTGCGAACGTGTAGTGTAGTGGGGGTGTCACTGCTACCCACGCAGAGGCTTCTTCAAGGGAAAACGTCTCTTCGAGCGATCGACTGCCAGCGGTGCGCGGAGGGACAAGCGGTTCCCTTCCCGATCTTCCCAGCGTCAGAGGTAGTTGCGGGTGAGCGGACCGGTCGGCCGCTCACGAGAAAGAATAGGAGCAAGGAGCTTCGTCTAGGCACACTCCTTGCCCCAAGTAAGTCAGTTTTCACTTATTATCGATCGAGTCGATTTCACTTATTATCTTTTTGTTATTTCTTATTACGAACTATCATTGATTATCCTTTCATTAATTTAAACTAATTAATATTAAGAAACAAAAATAAACAATAATAAACAATGATAAACAATAATAATACTAATGCATTAATAATAATAACAACAATAATCCTAAATTTTATGTATGATAAATAATCGAAAGACTATTATTAGTATGATTGTTATTATTATTATTATTTGTTATTGCTCATTATTTATTATTGTTTATTGTTTATTATAAATATACACCTCTAAAGGCACTGATAGTTTCAGAAAATTGTTGATGAAAACTAATAAGTACAGATAAAAACTGATAAAAACTGAAGATAACTGATACAGTCTCGATAATTGGTGATAATAACTGGTAATTTAGTCCAAATTCCAACAATAAATATCACTTTTTAACAGTAATTGACGGTGATTATTGATAATAATTAAAGTTTATCAGTTTCAATCTATTTTTACCTCTCTTTATCAGTTTTTGTCAATATTTATTAGGTTATATCCAAAATAATTTCCGCTAGGGTCATCATTTTAAGGAATACCTTAAAATGACTATAGTTTAGGTGCTATGGAAAAAAAGGCCATCTTTTGTTTTAATTGTAAGCAGAGATATTCCAGTGCCTGTTTATTAATTAAAGGGTATAGATTACGAATATTAACTTTAGGACAATGTAAAGTAAACGAAACATTGTTTAAAAAATTCCTAAACATTATAAATTGAAGAATTTAGCGGACTTTTGCAATTATTTCAGCTCCTGTTGGTTTCAACGAAAACACATAAAAAAATCGATTCGCCATATATATTTAAACTATTTTAGGAAAGTTAAAAATTTACAAAAAGTTACTTTAACTATTCAATAATATATCGTTAAAATTTTTATTCATTCGGATGATAAGATTTGTAATAAACAATGATTTCCCAAAAAAATGAGGTGGTTGTAATTTCGTGAAACACGGGATTTTTAAATGGCTTTGAATGTTTTATTAAAAAACTCATTTTTTGTCGATTTTAAAATTATTGAAGTCAAAAAAAGCTATATATAACTCGTTGAATTTTTAAGATAGTTCAATATTGACAATAGATTTTAGAAGTTTCAATATTTTTAAAAATGTAAAAAAAAAAACATTTATAAAAAAAATCACACCACACCGTAACACTTACATTGAAAATGAAAGTTCCACTGTTAAATAATAGTTGAATAATATTATAAAAATATGCAAAACGCTTATCTCTATAGTTACTGAAAAAATATGTTTAAACAATTAGCATAAAATAGACACTGAGCGCAGTGTCAGCAGGTCCTCTGTGCTCCCACTGCGTCGCCGCTCCGCGCGCCACCATGTCTTCCCATAGCAGCTTTTATCATGTGTTTGAAGAAATTATAACTACCTTTTCTTTTGCAAAATCGTTTTTTATAAAAAATCTTATCATCCAAATGAATGAAAATTTTAACTATATATTATTGAATAGTTAAACTAACTTTTTGTAAATTTTTAGCTTTCCTAAAATAGTTAAATTATATAAATTTATGGCGTAAAGTGGAAGTGGTTTTGTGCCATTTGCAAAAGATTAATAAATATTTTTTAATTTAAATATCACATTTTGTTCGTTTTGAAAAAACACATCGGTTTTTTGAGATTTTATCGTTCCAACCAACAGAAACCAAAATAATTATGAATCTGAAGTTAGCAGGCAGATGTCAGCAGGCAGGTGGTCAGAGCGCTCACGGAACAGTGGTGCTCAAACGAACTTGCAAACTACGTTCAAAACCTCGTTTTATGCATAAAAAACTTAGATTTTTTGTTATAACTACTTGAAGTCCCAAATATCGACTGGCAGGCAGATAGCGCCGCAGTACTTTTTCTGCCTTTCGAGTGTTATATTTTCGAAACTAAGTCTGTTCATTTTCTAAAATTGATATATGTTGTTTAGAACAGTATAATTAAGAAGGACAAAAATTTTCAGCCAATGAACAGGCTTAGATTTGGTTTTATAACACGTGTAAGCCCCTATTACGGACTGGCAGGCACTTGCCGCCAGGCACTTTCCCTACTTTCGAGCCTAATATTTTGGAAACTAAGCCTGCTAACAGGTTTCTGACAAGGAATAGGCTTAGATTTCTTTTTTAATAACTACTTGAAGTCCCAAATTTCGGCTGGCAGGCAGATAACGCCGCAGTACTTTTTTCTGCCTTTCGAGTGTTATATTTTCGAAACTAGTATTGTTCATTTTCAGAAATTCATATATATACTGTTAAAAACAGTATAATTAAGAAAGCTGAAAAGTTTCAGCCAATGAACATGCTTAGTTTTAAAAACATAACACACGAAAGGCAGAAAAAAGTACTGCGGCGCTATTTGCCTGCCAGTCGATATTTGGGACTTCAAGTAGTTATAAAAAAAAATCTAAACCTGTTCATTGGCTGAAACTTCTTAATTTTGTTAATTATACTGTTCTTAACAACATAGATCAATTTTAGAAAATGAACAGGCTTAGTTTCGAAAATATCACACTCGAAAAGCAGAAAAATTTACTGCGGCTTTATCTACCTGCAAGACGGTATTTGGTACTTCAAGTAGTTATAAAAAAAATCTAAGCCTGTTCATTGGCTGAAACTTTTTATGCTTCTTAATTATACTGTTCTAAACAGCATATATCAATTTTATAAAATGAATAGGCTTAGTTTCGAAAATATAAGACTCGAAAAGAGTACTAGGATATATGTCTGCCAGTCGGTATTTGGGACTTATTTATTTATGAAAGGATGAATAAATAATTATATAGGCTTTGTAACTCTTCTGTATAATCAATTATGAATTAGGGAATCGACATATCAAGGTTTTTATGTATAAAACGAGGTTTTGAACGTAGTTTGCTAGTTCGTTTGAGCACCGCTGTTCCGTGAGCGCTCTGACCAACTACCTGCTGGCATCTACCTGCTAACTTCAGATTCATAACATAATTGCAAAAAACCGATAAATTTTGCAATTTTTAATGTTTATATATTTTTTAAACAATGTTTCGTTCACTTTTAATCGTCCTAAAGTTGATATTCGTAATCTACAACCTCGAATTAATAAACAGTCACAAGAATATCTCTACTTATAATTAAAATCACCTGGATTAATAATGGCGCATATGATGCTTCCAGGGAATACTATACACAGATACCTACATTACCGGTATTTTAATTATTCATTTCTTAAATTCTGTAATTATCAAAACAACTTACAAGGACAGTCCATGCCCTTTGGGTTACAGATTTTACTGAAACTTTACAAAGACATTCTTTGTCAAAAAATGTGAGACCCTTGTCTCAGCGTTAGTACCAATGAGACATAGAGACCGAGTTAAAGTCAATTTAATTAAAATAGATGAAACATCATGGTAGTCCTTAAGGGGTAAACCACTTTAGAGGCAGAAAAATGAAACGAATTTTGGGATTTTTTTCCAAATAAACAAAATAACATATCGAAATTTTAAAAAGAGGTCTTTATTAATTACATATTTAGATATGTTTTCAAATTTTTTTGTGAGTTCAAAATACAAAATGGCGGCATCCCAGCATTTCTCCGGAGACGTATTCTTTTAAAGCGACCTCCTGGCCGGACCAATTACTCCTGTAATTTAAAAGATATCATAAACCAAAAATTTTTCGATATAGTATGGTTACAGCTTCGTCATCACGCAGGATTTTTTTTAAATAATTTCTTCAAAAATGGCATGTTTTTGAGAAAAAATTTCAAAGAATAGATAAAAAATCGCTCGAAAATTGTTAATAACTTTTGAAATATGCAATATAAATCCCATACGTGATGTCGAAGACTACTTAGTTTTCGATATACGTATAAAATTTCAAGTCGATCGAACAAAAATTGACCAAGATAATGGTCCGGCCATCTCGAAAAATATCAGTTTCAGAAAAACGCGTTTAAAGTTTTACGCGCAGCGGAACGTCTGTTGTGCGCTCGCATAGAGCAGCGAGAGGTGCCGCGCTACGGTCAAAATTTGAACTCATACAAATTTCTGACTTATTCGGGACTTTGTCACATGATTTTTACAGATACAAAATAGTCTCTAAGAAAAAATTTTTTTTTCGATTTTTCGAAATTTCTAGAGTGGTTTACCCCCTTAAACCTTTATTGCAAAGCCAATATACGTTGCAGAAAATGTTACAAAAGAGATATCAAAAGTGCAGATAATAAGCTTTCGTTTGCATTTTAGAACTAGTTATTAGCATACTTCATTCCAAAGCTATGATCGATCGAAAATAAATTTGGGGACTTCAAATTTAGCGTTTATTTCAGTTGAAAAATGCATCCACAATTAACTGAATTTTTAATCGCTATTCGTACATAGAATTTTTTTAAACGTAGAAAAGAAAGGTGAACTGGATAATAAAATTATTATTTGATATATGTGATTAACGATTATATTTCTCAAAGAATATACTTCGGTATAGTAGGATGAGGAGAACTAAATCGGCCTAGATGGATAGCTTGCCAATCCCGTAATGCTTGTGAACTATTTTCATAGGCTCCTGCGCATGCGCACCGTGTCACACTATTTATTTGCGCAATTTAACCGCTAATCCCATTCGTAAAATAACAATTTTATTATTGATTTCACCTTTCTTTCCTTCGTTTCAAAATATTCTATGTAGGAATACGATTGTCCCTCTGCTCTTCTTTCTAATTACTAATTTGTTTTGATAATTACAGAATATAAGAAATTAATAATTAAAATACCGGTAATATAGGTGTCTGTGTCGATATTCGGCATCCCCTTAAGAATGTATCCAGTCCTACTGTTTCCCTTATACAAAAGTGGTGACCGGATGTTGTGAAACCAAGATAGACGTTATGTGATTGGCTCATGCAGTGCGCATGCGTATAAGTCAGGAAGTCTAAGGTTAGGGCGCGCGACGCGCGCTGTTGAAAGTCTAGTACACAAAATACGTAGTGTTTCACCTCTACACCCATTGTAAATATTTTTTTTGCTTGTATGATGTAACGTCCCGTGCCGAAATTTATTTCAAATTCTAAATTTCTTTGAATTTTCTTCTATATTACAAATTAATACATTCGTAGAAAAAGAGACGGTTTACCTGCTTTTCCCACAGCCGAGGTCTGTTTTATCTCAACCAGTCCCAACCAGTTACAACGACACTGTATCCCTCTCTTTAGAATAATATAACATATACACATATATATTAGATTTTATACGGTTAATTTTAAGGAATAGTCGAACATTTAGCAATGTTATTTAAACCGTCTCTATGCGATAATGATTCACGCCATTTAACAAATAGACCACTAACTTTTATGTGCTAATCGAAATGTAAAAATGTATTTAAAAGTTATATTAACATATTTACGTTTCGATTAAAAATTCATATCATAACAAATATTAAAGCAGTTTAATCGTTATAATTATAAACCGCTTTTTATAAAAATCCATTTTCACTAAATATAGTTCACTTTTAAAATCACTATTAATTTACTCTCTTTAATGAAAACGAAAGATCTCCTTTTCCCTCTTGAAAATAAACAATCACCTATATTTATATGTCCATATTTCTCACTGTTTAAATTAACATAAATAAATCAAAGAAAACACAAACTTTGCATTTTTAAACATTTATTCAATTATAAAAAGAAAAGGAAATCTTTCAGTTTTCACGAAGTCTAACAGCGCAAATATAATAACAACAA
>UELV01079244.1:0-10537 GCA_900490015.1 Megastigmus stigmatizans | reverse complement strand
GTAGTAAATATAAATATGTAATGATTAAATTATATATAAAATCAATTAGGTATTTTAAAGTAAATATTAAATATATATTTATTAATTTAAAATAATTTAAATTTAAATTCTTTTAAATTAATTTTAAGTTTGTTATAATTTAAATTAAAATTATTTAGATTTTATTATATTTATAAAAAAAATGGAATATAATTACTTCAAAAATTAAAAAAAAAGGATATATTCATATATCATACTTTTATCATTCATAAATCATGCTTTTATTGTAATTTTTTTGTCCTGCACGACTGAGTTGAGGCTCCAGCATTTGCGGCTTGCCCTGTCCTGCATGTCTGAGTCAAGGCTTCAGCATTTGCGGCTTCGCAATGTCCTGCATGGCTGAGTTGAGGCTCTAGCACTTGCGACTTGCTCTGTCCTGCATGGCTGAGTCAAGGCTCCAGCATTTGCGGCTTCGCAATGTCCTGGATGGCTGGGTTGAGACTCCCCTAACATCTCCCCTTTTTCGTTTCAGCCTCATCGCGGCGGAGCACGCGAGAGATTGCATGTAGAGCAGCTTCGGGAGCTGTTTGGTCATCGGGAGGTAGCGTTTTTTTTTGTATTATTATTGTTCTTGTGTTTTTTCTTTGTTTTATTTAAACTTTCGTATTTTATTTCCCCCGCCCCTTTTTTTCTTTAGGCGGTGGCTTCTGTTCGTACCACAGGAGTTGTCCCGATCGATCCTCTCTTGGCCCCCGCGGAACTTCGTCCCCATTCCCCCGCTGTAGACCGGCTAGCGGCAGTCGCTCCTCCCCTGGGCCCTGGTGGGGACCTCTGCGCTGCGCTGGTTAATATATACCTGTGCCAGGTATGTTACAACTACCTTGTCCCGGAATGTTGGGTCTGTTCCAATGGGCACAAGGTATGCAAGTAGTGCAGCGCTAGGCTCCGCTATTGCCCCTTCCGCTGTCCCTTCATCAACCTGGAGGAGAAGTTTATCGTCGATGTACCTTTTAGGAGGAATGCTACCCTAGAGGGGCCATCGTCGGTACTCACTTTCCCCTGCAGGCATGATGGGTGCCAGGCGATGATCTCTCCTGATCAATATCTGGCGCACATCAATGCGTGTCCTCGTGCGCCCCCTGATCCTGTTCCCCTGGTCCCTGTGAATGTTCCTCCCTCGGGGGACGTCGATGACGATGAAATCCTTATTCTTAATTAGTTTTTAGTTTTATTTATTTGTATGTTTGTACTTCGCACGAAACTTGGTTGCCTGACTCTACGACCAGGCAGGGCGTCACGAGGTTCCTAATAACTATCTTTAATTTGTTTGAAAAAGAATTTTAGTTTTCATTTTTTTAGAACCGCCGGCGTGGGGGACGTCGTAAGCGGGAGCGTCGCAAGCATCTTGCTCACCCAGAAGTAGGTTGCCCTTTTTTTTTACGTGTGCGAGTTTAGATTTCTCTCTATTTGTTCACTCTTATTTTTCTTCCTCAGGGTCCTGAAGCCACTGGTTTGTCCCCTATATCATCTGGGGTCACCGCTGCTAGAGCGACTATCGTGCCTCAGGCTTCTCTGCACCGGCTACGGGTGGCTGCTAATGGCAACCCCCTTCCTGTCCGTTCAGAGGTCATACCGACCTACGGAGTGGTCGAGGTGGTTGCCGGTGGCGATGAACCCTCGGGCGTCAGTGTTAACTTACTCATGGGGTCGGTTGACGAGTATGCGGCTGACGTTTTGGGTTTGTTACAACGCTGGGCATTCTTTATGTCAATCGTGTGTAGCACGCCTTGTCAGCTGCCCTATGCGCTGCCCCCCTCTGTTTCGGGAGAACGGCGTTGCCGTTCATTTCAGACGGTGCCTTCGCATGGAATCTGCGGCGGCGGAGCATCTGCGGTTTCCATGCAGGTATAGGTGTAGTACTTTGCTGAGGCCTGAGAAATTTCCCGCGAACTGCGCTTTATGTGTACTCAGACCTTCTGCTCGGATTCGAGCACGAGACTGCGCGGACATTATAGTTACCAGTGATCGGTTTGCCGGACTGTTCCGCCTGTTCCGCCTTCCTCCAGTGAAGAGGAGGAGGAGGACTGGGACTTCAATCCTTTGGTAGTTTTAGTTTAAATTAAAATGTATATATATATAATTTTTTTTTAAATAGCCCGAAAAGTTTATTTGACTTATGTTCCGACGTTAGTATTTCTCCTACTGCCAGTTCTAAATCAGGCAGGTCTTCTATTTTTATGTACTTCCTTTCTGTCAGGGCTTTAATGGTGTCAGTCTCTAGGTATAGATCTTCCGTTAACACGTATACGAGATTTCCGTCTGTGTGAATGGAATGTCCTCTAACCTTTGTTATCGAATTTAGAGGTGTCGGACCGTCTTTGTCCTCTTCGAGAGGTCACGGTGGTTTCTCCCGCGGCGGGCGTTCTTTTAACGTCTGAGCGGCCCGTTTCTTATTCTTTTTATGTTTTGTTGACCGAGTTGAATCGTCGGAGGATTCGCTGTCGGACTTGTCGTGTGTTTTCTTTGCCTTCTGCGTTGGAGAAATTTTATTTTGTGACGGTAGCAGGGGTGTGTAGTGTTTTTCCTCATGATGCAGATGAATCCAATTTGTATCTCCTATTTGATTCCTCCAAAACTGACAATATATTACAGTTCCTTTAGGTGTCGTCGAGCAAACACATATATTTTTTTTATATTCCTCACTAAAAATGAACAGACAATTCACGTCCCCGTATTCGTTCGGCGAACTCAGAATTCTTGTGGCCACTTCCGGGTCTCCGCATAGCTCCAAACAATCGCTTTCGAGCAACTGCTGCCTTAATTAGGCAAAGTTTGACTTCAATTTGCATAATCGTATAAGAGAGTCAAATAGGCAGTTTCCTGCTTTGTCCACTGTTTCGTCCTGCGTAAATTGTTCATTGGGTTCAGTGCAATTGTTGCTTCCTTCATAAAGAGCATATGGGTCAGCCCCTACTTCTGTGGCGTATGTACGTTTCCATTGTTTTGCACCGTCATGATTCTGGGGGGTCTGTTCGGAATCTTTTGATTGGTTAGGTTCAGCATTGTCATCTTTGTCGCTTTTTTGTGTCGACGATTTAGTGGGGAATGCAATGTTTTCGGGAGGTTCAATATCCTCTCTGGATTCTATTGTTGGTTCTGATTGATTCGGGTCCATGTTCTTCGGCACTAGCTCGAATCTTGGGAGGGAGATATTCCAGCTACTATCCTCGCACTTAGTTTTGAGTTCTCCTCATCTGGTATAAACGTGAGCTGATAAAAGTCTTTTCTGGCTTCGTACATGGAATTCCGCTCATTTAGAGAACTATAAACGCATCGTCTGCCTCGCGTATTCGAATATCCAGTCTGGCTTTTCCCCGTGCTTCGATTTCTTCTATGTCGACCATAAAGCATGCTTTGGCTAGAGTGCCTAGGTCTCGCAGGCATTGTTGGCCCATTTTAAAAAATGTATTAGTTAAGCTAGGTTTTAAGGACTCTGAATTTCTCGGTTCTGTTTCTACCTCTGCCCTCTTTTTATTTTTATTTAGCGGGCTTGTTTGCTCCTGCTTTGTTTCCTGTACTGAGCAGGAGGCGTTTGAACCCATCGGTTGCAAGGATTTGTAGTTCGATCAAGGTATTCAGGTGAGCTTACCGTGTTGGATCTCAGAGGACTATGGTGGAACTGTAATGGTGGCTGATTCATTGTTTGACGGCGGGGTCCTCGGCTGATTATACGATCGGGATTTTCTGTAGCTGTGATCGTTGTTTCGTCACCTTTGCTAGGCTGTTTTGCAATAGGGGTATTTCAAGTTTTTACCTGTGCTGAAAATTTACCGCTGCTTGGGACAGAATTTATTGACTGGTCATCGTTTTGTTTGCCTAGGATTTTCTATCGACCTGCTTTGATGGTAGTGTCACCTAATTTTAGGTATGACGGGAAGTCTAATAATTTTTCTACCTCTGTCTTGTATTTTTGCCTAATTCGTTTTTCTGAGTTTTTAGGATTATTAAAGCTTTGGTGTCCTTCCATTTACTCATCTGACGGTTCGTATCCGCTATTCTCCTGGTCAGGCGTTTCTGTATTGTCGCCCCAAACAAAGGGGTTTTTTCTTGTGAGCCGGATTTCCTGAACTCTCTGACAAGGAAGCTATAGACTCTTTCTTACTCTCGGGTTTTCTGGTGACTCGACGACGGGTTTTTCTTTTTAGGTTTGCCTTTTTGGGTACATTTTTACCGTGATGATTCGGACGTTAGCCTCTTCCAATTTTTCGTCCTCTTGCTCGTGTTTTTCCGCCAATTTATATAATTCCACTCGAGGTAAGTCTGGGTCTTCCTCTCCGTCTTTTAAAAGAAATTTTCGCGAGAGCACGTCAGCTGCCTCATATCGCGGTCCTGGTCTGTAAACGACTGTGAAGTCGAAACCTTCAAATCTCGTTTTTAGGCGAGTTGATCGAAGCTCGGGCCTTTTGGTTTCGTGGATCCACGTAAATGGTAGATGGTCTATTATGACTGCCAAATGGCGGCCATATACATATCCACATAACGGGTCTATGGCAAAAAGGACTGCCAATAATTCCTTGTCGTGGGT
This sequence comes from Megastigmus stigmatizans, assembly GCA_900490015.1. NCBI lineage: Eukaryota > Metazoa > Arthropoda > Insecta > Hymenoptera > Megastigmidae > Megastigmus > Megastigmus stigmatizans. The sequence goes on along the minus strand of UELV01079244.1, from coordinate 5,973 downwards.
GGAATAACGCAGCTCTGTTCCTCGTAGTATCCGAGAGGCAAATGCGCAGGGCCAATCTTTCCCTATCTCTCCTTGACTTAGGATTGCTCCTAAAGCATAGTCCGATGCATCCGTGATTATTAGGAATGGTCCGTCGAAGTTTGGTGATTGTAAGACGGACTCGTTACAAAGGGCGTTTCTTAATGTTTCAAATGCTGTTTGTTGTTTCTTTCCCCATAAGAACTCTTCGGTTTTTTGGAGTAGTATTGTTAGTGGTAATGCGATTGATGCAAATTTTGGCATAAAACGCCTGTAGTAACCCGCCAGTCCAAGAAATTATTTTATTTTCTTTGGGTTGGTGGATACGGGATATTGGCGGACCGCTTCTATTTTCGTGGGGTCCGGCCTTATGTCGCCATTGCCTACCAAAAATCCTAAAAAGGTGGCTTCTTTACATACAAATTTACATTTCTGAGGTTCTACCGTTAGATTGGCGGATTCTAATCGCTTCATCTCTAAATTCTTACTGAATACTATGATGTCATCGAGATAGACGAAAAGTTCCGTGCCTTATAAGCCGGCAAGACAGACATTCATTAGTCGTTGGAAAGTGCTGGGTCCCGATTTTATGCTCATTGGCATTCTTCTGTATTGGTGTAATCCAAAAGGTGTCTGGAACGCGGTTTTATGCGCGTCCTCGGGATCCACCAGGATTTGGTAGAATCCTGACTTAAGGTCCACTGTGGTGATTTAATTTGCTTGCCCTACCTGGTCTATGATATCTGTTATGAGAGGTAATGGGTAAGCATCTCCGATGGTCTTCTCATTTAGTGATCTGAAATCGATCACCAACCTATATTTTTTATTCCCGAATTCGTCGGTCTTCTTCGGAATGATGAATAAGCGTGACGAATAGGCAGACGTGGAAGGCTCTATAATTCCTACTTCCACTTGCTTTCTGATGTGCTTTTGGATTTCCTCTTTCATAGCTGGGGGTGCCTGAATGGCCTTGCCTTGAAAGGGATGTCGTCTGCTGTCGGAATTCTAGGCGTCACTACGTGTGTTGCTTTTAAAGGGTCTCCTTTTAGAGAAAATGTATCGAGGTGTTCTTTTACTATGTCGCGTACGTGTTTTGTCTCTTCCTCGCTCCAATTTTGAAGTGCGATGAGCTTTAATATTCGGTCTGCCCAATCGCCTTCTTCATCCGATATTATTCTTAATACGTTTATTTGATCGTTAAGGGAGTCCGATGTATCGTTAAGTCCGTTAAATATTTCTGTCTTTGTAGGCGTAAATTCGCACGGTTTCAATTCTATTTCTGGCATTTCAAAATTAATATATTTTTCACTTGTATTTATATACATAAGGTAAGCCTTTTCACATATATTATTTTTGATACAGTTGCCGATTAAAAGATCAGATTTTATGTAACCTGACGCGTCCGAGGGAAAATTGTAAATGATTCATTCTTCTGATACGGTATGACGAGTCCGGGAAATTTCAAGCTCCGAGGCTCGGCATCAATTACGCCTTGTGGTTATTAAGAGTTGACCATCCAATAAGGCTTCTGCGCTTATGGGAAAATTAACCGGCACAATGTGTAAATCGCAGAGTAATCCATTTCATTTGATACTTACTCTGCCTAATGTAAAGGCTTCCCCCGACGTTACTCCATGTATTCGTAGTATCTCTTTAAAAATATTGTATATGTAGCTTAATCTTTGATACTTTGATTAGACTGACATCGGACTCCGTGTCCGTGTAAAACAACGCATTTCCTTCTTTTAGATCTTCGCTACTGAGGGTTATTATAGGAGGCTGTCTGCCTATTTTAGTGAGGCGTACGTGCGCATCCACTATTAGATGTTGTTCACTGTTCTCGAGATGCTCGTCGACTCCTGTTGGCGCCGAACATCCTGCGAGTTTAAATGTCCGGATACTTTGTCTTAGTGTGGCTTTGCGGTTGTCCTTCGAGCTGCCTGAATCGGATTATCGTCTGACGTATTTCGACTGTCCGATTGCCTTTCATAATAGTTTAAATGGTTTTCGTTTCTATTTCCACTATAAATGTTCCTATTATAGTTATTTCCACTATAATTATTTCTGTTCTGATTGTTCCCATTGTAACCATTCTTGTTATAATTATTGCCATTATTGTTGTATCTGTTGCTTGGGTTATCGTTGTTTCCCCGGTTATTATTGTGTCTTGGCCGTGACCCGTTTCTAAAGTCCCCTTCGTTAGTGTTGTTGGTATGTCCTGCGTTTTGATTATACCGAGGCGGAAGGGATATCTCACCATTTTTAATTTTGTTTTCTAAATGGAAACATTTGTCGTATGTGTGGCCTTTTACGTGACAGAAGTGGCAGATTGGCGTATTATACACTTTTCGACTGGAGTCGGCTTCGACGTGCCTTGGCCCGTTGCGATAACTGCAGACCTCTGTTGACATCACTGCATGGACTCCGACGTTCTCGTATTCGTGTTGGGCGGCTAGCCGAGCCGTTATTCTGACCACAATATCGGCAAGAGCGTCTTCTTTGCTCCAGTCGGGTGTACCGGTATTATATGGAGTCGAATGTTGGTATTTTACATGTGCTGTGCTAGGAGTAACTCGGTTCTGTATTATTGGACCAGGTAATGGCCATGGGGTTATCCCGGGTGTTCCGTAAGTATGGTGGAAAAGCGGGTCTTCTGTCCTACTGCCACACTTGAGAAGACAATCTGGTCTCAAGAGTGCAACTCTATACTCCGATGGATCTGGTAATCCGTACAGGAAGTAATCCAGAGCGTCATGATTTGCCTTGCGCTTATAGCTTTCTTTTTCGTGAGGTTGCAGGCCTTGAGCAGACTCATATATGGTTATGAGTCGGTTCAGCAAGGTTTGTGCCCTTAGTCCGTAATCTCCTGGGCTTTCTCTTGCACCGTATCTGCATCGCCCACTCCTCCATATTATGAGACCAATTCTTCCAAAAGGACGTCGACGGAATCATAGCTGGGTACGATCGAGGCATATCCTATGGCTGCGCGGCCACTTAATTCTGCTGCTAGTGAGTTTACGACCCAACGCTCGCACCATGGCGCGTATTCGTTCACCACGTCTCGGACAATCTTGCAAAATGCTCGTAAGGTGTCCGGATTACCATCGTACAACGGGATCGTCCCAAGGACTTGGTAGAATGACATCTGAGTCATAGGGTTTTGTGGATTATTTCTACCCGTTTGTAATGTTCTTGTCTGACTAGGCCTATTTCTGTCGGATTGGCTTCTGTAGTTTGCCGCGATACTGTTTAACATTTCGTTATTCGGATATACAGTTATTTCTGTTCCTGGTGTTTGGAAGTTAGACGGATAATCGGCGTATATTCGCGTTTGATTTATAGCATCGCATGGCGCTAGGCTAAAGTTCTGTGTTGCCGCTTGGGCACAATGTTGAGCATCCGTAGGGTTATTAAGCGATTCAGGCGTTGTATAAGTAAATGTTTTTGGTCTAACCCCCATTGGCGTTTGTGCTACGTATTGCGCGTTGGGAGACCTAACGTTTTCTAACGCTTCGTTAATTTTTCTAGCCGCAAAGGATAGCATTTTTTCGTCCTGACTTTCTCTCGTGAGGGCCATTTCCGCTTGACAATATTTCTGTTTCGTCGTTGCGCGCCGACGCTGTATTAGAGAAATACATACTTCCCTTGGTCGATTGTGCGATAGTTGCGAAATTTCCGTACTTCTCCATCTCTGAATCGATTTTACTCAGATCCCCGGTGGATCTACTACTTACTCTTTTTTTTGACCATGGGAAAAGTCTGGAAGTCATTTTCGATTTGAGAATTGTCTGTTTATTGTACATTTTTTTTGTGTTTGTCCGAAGTTTACAAATAACCAGCGCTTACTTAGACTGGCTAGATCTAAAGATCAGCCTAGAATCCGCTCATGGTCTTTTCTCTGAAATTTTGAAATAACCAGGGCTTGCTTAGACTGACTAGATCTGGCGATTTCTTCTCACTGTCCAATGCGTAAAGGAAGCTAGCGGTTATTGACCGTAGCCCAACCTTAGCACAGGGTTGAATCAGGCGCCTAAAGATCAGTCTAGAATCTGCTCATTAGCAATTTCAAAAACTTTTACGACTTTTCAAAACTTCTATTTGTATGATAGTAAAGAGAACAAATGTTTTATCTTGATGGGTTTGTGGGATTTCGCAAAGCAGAATGATGAACACGTATATAAGTAAAAGTAACTATTGATTTATTAAAGCGTATTTGTTCTACAACTACAACAAAAGATCGCGTCTTCACGTCCGCTCGTATCAGTGTCTCACGAAGCAGTGGCGGAGCGCTCAAGCGCCTCCGCCAAGCTAGGTAGAGGAGGTGTAGAGGGGGAAGCGCCAGGCTTCCTTGCTTACAGCGGCAGACGGTTGTCCGTACACATACAAATATAGATATACCCCTGTACCGCTCGCATACATGTATATTCCAACACTCCCTCTCAACCTATGTCGCTGGATAATAATTTTACATGCCCTCTCAATTAGAGGCTGATTGCCTATAGTTATTTTACTATGATTTAGTAGACTTAACACTAATCGCTTACAAAGACTTCGCTTTTTATAATATAACAGTAATCTTAATTCTTCTATTTATGCAGGTGATTTCTGTCTGTTTGGTGATTATTTAATCTCGTTAATTAGGCAGAGTCCCAATCCTCCTTCTCACGCTCGTCATCGTCTGTCGCATGTGCAAAGTAAATATACGTTAGTTTTTAAGTAAATTAATGACTTGCTTAGTAAGTCTTTCATGGTTCGCTAGTGGTAAAGCTTTGGTTAGCATATCTGCTAACTGGTCTTGGGATTTAATCCAAATCACTTCTACAAAGCCGTTGTTAACGCACTCTTTTACATAGGGCTCGCGTCTTTCTACCATGTGTCGTAATTTATTGCCACCACTAGTCTTGGTGCACGACAAAGCTGCCATGTTATCGCAGAACAATTTCATAGGGTACATAACATAATTTAAGATAAATTTAATCGACTTATGTATAGACATTAATTCTTGGCATGTTTCGCTCATGGCCACATACGTTGCTTGACAAGTGAACAAGGCCACGCTCGTTTGTTTGTGGGTTCTCCACGCAATCGTGTCCCCAAATAATTTAATTACATACCCACACGTAGTTTCTGAATTCTTACAGTCAGTCAAACTCGCATCTGAATTTAAATCGTAACTCTTTGTACCGGTTAAGTACTGAAAAACTCTCTTTACCATTGCCCAATCAAACACTGTCGGATTTACTTGATGTCTGCTCAGTACATTTGTCGCATAAGCTATGTCTGGTCTGGTCTCCTATAAAAGTGAGCCTATCGCTTCGCGATACAATTTGTTCGGTATACTCTCTTTGGTATATTCGCTTTCCTCTCTATTTTTCCTGTCTTTGTTATTTACCTGTGAGGATACCATAGGTGTTACAACTGGCCGAGTCTTATCAAATCCGAATCTTTTTAACATTTCCTCAATGAATTTTTCTTGGCTAATTGGCATCGTTTTTCTTTCAAAATCTCTTTCAATTTTAATTCCTAAAAACTTTTGAGGTTCTCCCAGATCTTTAGTATTAAACTCTCTACTCAAATTGTCCTTTATGTCGTTCAAGTCTTTAGTTTCCTGTCCAGCTATCAATATATCGTCGACATACAATAATACTATTAGGTGTACAACTTTGCTTCCGCCGTTTTTCGATAGATGGCTGCAGCGGTAAGTGGCGGTTGAAATAGGCAGGTCAAAAATTTCATACAGTAAGCTTGGACATCTGTCAACATAACGATAGCAGCACATAAGTGAATTTGTGTTTGCATCAAAAGTGTATTCTCGATCGAAGATGTCAGTTTTCGAGCCAAATTCTCGTCATTTGCGGGAAGTGTTGATTTTCTGCTTTCATTTGAAGAAAACTGCGGCTGAGGCTCATCGAATGCTCTCAAGTGCTTACGGTGACGCTGCTCTTAGTGAAAGAA
>UELV01079239.1:18103-54692 GCA_900490015.1 Megastigmus stigmatizans | reverse complement strand
CTGTTGAAACCGAGTGAAACTATTACAGGGGATCGGTATCGAACGCAATTGATGCGTTTGAGTCGAGCATTGAAGGAGAAACGGCCACAGTATCAAGAGAGACACGATAAAGTTATCCTGCAACATGACAATGCTCGGCCACATGTCGCAAAACCCGTCAAGACATACTTAGAAACCCTAAAATGGGAAGTCTTACCCCACCCGCCGTACTCTCCAGACATTGCTCCTTCCGACTACCATTTGTTCCGATCGATGGCACATGGCCTAGCTGAGCAGCATTTCCATTCTTATGAAGAAGTCAAAGAATGGATCGATTTGTGGATCGCCTCAAAAGACGCACCGTTTTTTCCGTTTTTACCGATGGTATCCGACAATTGCCCGAAAGATGGCAAAAAGTAGTGGCTAGTGACGGACAGTACTTTGAATCATAAACAGCTAATCACTTTTTCAGAATAAAGCCTCAAATTTTCGAAAAAATCGGCGGAAGCAAAGTTGTGCACCTAATATATAAATATATATATATATCGTAGTGTACGTGTAGGCGTCGGTGGAGAGTCCAACGAAGTTAGCCGTTCGAATTATACACTGCGCAGGAGTAGTGAGGATATCGAACACGACCTTAGTCTCAGCTAACACCGAAATCATAGGGCGTCGACAATCGCTATCGTGTACATATACGGCTACTCCTTACATTACTTGTAATATATGTTCAACTGCGATTTCACCTTTTGAAAGTGTAGTTATGTATTTATGCATGAATTACATTTGATTGTAGCAACTTATATTTGCCTTAGTAGTCTCTAGGAGTTTGTTTACAATTACGTTTGAAATATCTATAACTTGAAATGTTTTTACAAGAAAACTAATTTTTAAATTTTTTGAATCATTTTTATGCTTGCTCAAGTTCAATTCATAATTACAGAATAATAAGTAACTCTATTTTTCAACTCTCACAATCGCGAAAATAGTATGTCAATAATTAATGGTTATTGGTAGTATTTTGAGTTTTTATGTGCAGTAATATATTTTCTATCAGAAATGTAAGAGTTGAGATACGAACCAAATAAAACTAAAAATTTACGCTAATGCATTTGCCAACTAACCCCCAACTGTTTAACAAACTATCAACTATTTTAAATTTCATTCCGGTCAACTTGACCCGTATTACCCTATATGCATATTCTGATCCTATGTTTGTCCACCTCCTGCTTTTCTCTCGCTCTCTCTATCTCTCTCTCTCTCTCTCTGTTTCTCTGTAGTAATGTAACTTTCTCGCTCCGCCAACACATTACACGAAAAGTTTTCGCATTGTCGTAATAAGCAGCTGTCTCGCACGCACCTTGCCTGCCCTTAGCTCGATCGTAATTACGTTAGTGTGCAACTGCAAGTGTGGGTGTGTATGTGTGTGTGTGTGCGAGAGAGAGAGAAGGGGGGGGGGAGGGGGTATGACACGTCCACCGTCCATATTAGCGGACGCATAAACTGGGGAATATCCGGGAGCTGTTTGCTGGCTTATCCGCGTAATGAGATAATTTTCTCTTCCTTACGCCATCCACCCACAACAGCCAAGAGTTTCTTTATTACAGTTTGGATGAATTAATTTGTGGTTGGAGGGTCGCGAAATTATTTGACCGCGTGACGATTCCTTTGTAAACGTTCTGTTGACCTATATATTAAAGGGATACAGTTGTGTTCCTTCGTAATCAAGTTTGTGTATACAGTAACATTGTGATGTTTTGTGTTGATAATTTTTAAAAATTAAGTTTACATTGTACAAATTTGATGATCTTAGACTCTACATAAAATGTTAGTTAATAATAAATAGAATTAAGTATTCTTGGTTCAACTACTTTGCAATTTTAATAAGTTATATAAAAGAGTTTAAAAGGTGTGTGGTGTTGGCCAATTGACTTTTACAGTTGCAAAGGTTTAATTTTTGTTTAACTAGATGAGGGATGTAATTTGTTTATAACCTCCGTAATGTTGAGACAATAAGAAGTTGGAATGATAACATCTACTCACTTTTGTACATAAAATATGTATGCATGTGAAATTGACCAAAGAAACAAAAGCAGATACAGAGGGAAAAGTTGGGGAAAAAACATTGGTGTACGAGAACAAGAGAGAAAGAGAGTGTACAAGAGAAGTCTCGCGAAATTATAAAAATTAAAATTACAACCTCGCGTAGCTTTTTTTTCTCGTTCCGTCATAATTCACAAATGTAATGAAATGCTGTTTTTTTTTCCTTAATAACGTGTATATTTGCCTCGGACTGACAAAACTGGATTATGCACTACTTGAATTCCGTTGGAATGTCTGCGCTATTTGCATGGCGTTGTATTAAAACCGTTTTAATTATTATTTTTTCTTTCAAACGTAGTTAATCCACTTATTGTGTGCAGTAAAAATTGTTGTCAAAAACGTTTAATTTTTTTCTGCGTAAAATTAATACCGTGCATGCAATTACATTTGAACATTATATACCTTTCAATTACGCTTCTCAAACTCGAATATGGTTATACTTCATTTTTTACAAGAATTAGTTAAATGTTGAATTCTTTTGTTCCACGTTTTGTTTGTTGATTTCCGGTAGCCAAAATACTATAATTACAAATTAAAGCAGATGTTTCTAGTGAAATAATTTTTTGACAAAGTGCAATTTCTTTGTAAAAGGGTAAAAAGTCATTCTAATGTACAAGTCAATTTAATAGCAAAGAATGCTGAATTCTTACCAACATATATTAAAAGAAAACAAAGACGCGTAGCACAAGAGAATGACTTTGAAAGCGAAGGGAGCGAATTTGAAACGGTTGCACAAAAAGAAAGATGAAGGATGAAGTGGGAAAAACTCGAATAGAAGAAAAACACGCAGAGGAAGTGAGGAAAAGAGAAAATGAAAGATTTTTCGCCTCGTTTGAAGCGGATCAAGTGCCTCTCTTTTTGTATTATCTGTATATATTTTGTAAGCTCTCCTGGCTGCCGGCCAAAAAGCCTCACTTGACAAATTATATTTTTCTAGTTTCCCCCCGCATAAGGATAGCTATATGTATACGCACAAAGGAACAAGCTGTGGGTTTGTTGAAATGTTCGGACAATAACAACGGCCTCGCGAAAATCGTCCTCATCTCCTTTTCCTCTTTATTTTAGTTCTTGTTTTATTTAGTTTTGTTTAAAGAAGCGAGCAAAGCTTAATCCTCGCTTTATGGATTTTTCTTCCTTTCTCTCCCTCTTTCCGTGGCAAATGCACTCGCTTCGCTGCATAATTTATGAGTTCACGCTCGGTCGTCTTTTCTCTCTGCTTTCCAGTTCGGTTTTCGTTGCGGCGCAGTAACAGAAATTATGAATTTTCGCCGTGTACTTTGGAGGGTGGGATTGGAGGGGGCGGAAGGGGAGGGGGGGAAGGACGCCTTGATTTAAATGATGCAATGCACGTGCAAGACTTATTTGTACAATTAATGCGTCAATTTTGTTAGTTCGGACTGTCCATTTATTGGTTTGCACTAATAACGAGAGTCCACACTCTCCGGATAGGATTATATAGAAATACTAGTATTTCTCATTTTTTATGTTATTCAATTTATTTTTACTCATTAGTGAACGGTGCAGTATTTCAGGAGGGCCTTTCACAAAATGAAAAACAATATTTTCAGCCATCATTAAAGTATTACATTCTTGAAGTATTTAATTGTTATTTAAAAAAAATGAGTATACGTTTCCGTTAATTTCAGTGAAATATTGAATTTTTAAAACAGACAATTTTTTTAACTCTCTTATGAAGTTATATTAATTTAATCGGAATAAGGAACAAATTTATGTACTTCTACGCAACAATTTTAAGCATAAAAGTTTGTTCGGAGTCTTTAAATATTTAACTTTCAGAATTTTTAAAAAGATATTTCCTTTAAATAAATAAAATAATACGTATTTCCTGGCAGAAAATATTATGAAGCGTACGCGGGGCAGCGCCGTCGCCATTAGCTGGTTGTTCATAACATCATAACATTTCCCACACAAAACATCCTGTACAATAAGTACCTGGTAACGACATTCGGAAGTAGAGGCTAGCGATGTACAACAGTAACGTCGGTTAGGACAAACGTATGCGTCGTTCTCTGCGGATCGCAAGTTCCAAGAATTAGGATAAAATACAGCGTCGATGCCACGTAAAAATGGCTATGGCGCTCCAAGGCATTAGTTTTTACATATTTATTATTTAAACTTACTTTTTATGAAGTATCAGTAGGATGTTTGATTAAGCAATTGTAATGTACAGTTGAGAGAAACATTGTTTAAAAACTCATGTACAATAGTGACTTTTAGATTCGGTACTCACCTAAAACAGAAAAATACAAATCATTGATATTAATATGAAATTAATAGGATATTGTGTTTTAAACATAAAAACTATAACAAAATATTTAAGGCTCAAAATATTCAATTTCACAACTTCTATAATGAAAAATGAGTAGAATATGTAAAATAGACTACGGTGAAAAATGTGTAAAATAAAAATTCAATTTATCTTTCCGCGGGAGGATTTTTCTTTTTTTCTTCTTACTGATTTTCTATAATTGAATTCACTCGACTTTGCATTACAACGACGTTATATGTCGGATAATATTGTTAATTCTTGGATACGGCGACACGAAATCTTAAGGTCGATGTTTCATCTCGTTATCTGAAATTTGAAATTGTTGCATAGTTCACCTCCCGCTCCCCGGATAGTTATAATTAACAAAGTTTTTGGTTTATGTGTAACGCTCGCTCTCTTCCTACTATAACTACTACTGCTGCTCTGATATTGTATGCGGAACTTTGATTATGGACAACTTGATCTATGTAAATATACCGAATTTTAATTAGAAATGAATCTGCACCTTTAAACGGACATATTGCAAATGAATCAAGTTTGAAAAGAATGTTGCTGTGTAATTTTCCTTGCGTTGAGTAATTTACTTTTGAATAACGTCTTAGAACAAGACGAGTAGTAAAGTTCATGACTATATCAAAATTGTCCGAATAAGAATTTGACCTATATAACAAATTATTACTGAAAATAAAACCTACCTTTCACATTCAGTAGGTTTTTAATTAAGAAGTTTTTAATTTAAAATATTTAACGAACAGAAAACGAATATAAAACGTGATATGAAATACTCATTTTCTTTAGAAATAGTTACATCGCCAATCTGAGAATCACTTTTTGTCATATGTGACAAACGGTGCATTTATTAACTTCACTGTTACTAAGTCCCCCAAATGGATCAGTGCGTGGCCTAAATTCAACATGAACTTCACTACTCCTGTTTGCTACATATATACACAATAAGATTTATATGTTCGCCTTGAATTTGAAACTAGAGAGTGAGAATCGGAGTTAAGGAGATTTGTGGTGTTGAAATATTGATCTGTATAGTCCCCCAAACGTAATTTCAGCATTTTTGTAAGTGTAGTCAATGTGGATCACATTTACATATTTCATGAAACAGAATCGACTTAAGTATTCTAATTTCTGAGTAACCTACTTAGTGTTACATTGAAAAATGGAATAGATAAAAATTAAATTTTCAAAATGTTCTAAGGTTCCGTATTTGCTCTTTCAATGTAATACCCCGGATAGTGATAATTTCATTACGAAGATTTAAGTAATTGCGAATGATTAATACATTGTTTCCAGAAGCAGATAAACGCGAATGCAAATTAACTTTAAACTAAACAACCTTAAACTAAGATTGATGGAATTAAAAAAATTAATGTTAAAATTTTTAATGCTTGTTCTTATTCAAGGAAGAATGAATGCAGCAATTTTATTTACTCGAGATTTTCATCGAATTCGCAATGGCTTTCAGTCGTCGATCCGGAACAGTGCTCCCTATCTTTTCTCAGTATCGGTGGGAAAAGAAAATAACACAATTCTGCGGCGCTCAAACTAATTTCAAAAATAAGCTCTCATTGTTTGCATTTTTGGTGAATATAATTACACAATATGCTTATTTCTATTTACGTATAAACATTCGAGTAGTTTGAAAAGATTATAAAAACAAATTTACATAGCTTGTTAATGTCAAGCATTTTTTACCCTTCCAGTTGGATAAAATTTGTGTCGAGACATCAATAATATACACTGAAGTAGCTAAGTAATATGCTCCACATTTACTCATACAGTTGGGTAAATTCTCAACGATTTTTGCGGTTAATTTATATTAAAAAAATTCTTTGTGTACAAAAATACTGTGCACAATTGATAAAATTATTCCATTGTAATTTATTCTGAAAGCAGAGTATAAATTATGTCATTCAGTCAAATAATACAAGTCCAATAAATTTTGTGCCACTAGGAAGGTTAATCTTCAGATCTCAAGTATGTATCGAGTGTAGTACGTGCGAGTGTAGAAACGCATAAATGCACGATACTCGATAGCGATCGAACGATAGTTTTCGCAAGTGAAGCGCTTGATGCAATTAGGCAATAATTGATAATGGCCTCGCGCGCGTATATGTGTAAACATGCGGCTCTTTGTTTAACGAAGCAGAAAACATTCAAATGTACCTATATATGTACAAACAGGGAAGGGAAAGAGCGAGGCCGAAGGCTGCCACTTTCGCAGATTGCACCGGGGGGCAACGAAACAACGCTGAAAACCACGTCGTTTCCAACCACTGAGCTTTTGGGTTGCGATGCCAGTTTTGCCAGGAGCCTACTTCGACAAAAAACCTCTGATCAAAGGATCCGTTCGACAACGTGGTAATATGAAAAAAAAAAAAAAAAAACAATCCTCAACATATCCCATCTCCTCAAGGAAATGAACGAAATAAAAATCGGAACTGTGCGAGCTTCCAACGTCAGTGGCTGCCGATAAAAACCAAACAGAAAATCGAACTGTCGCTTGACGTTAGACTCCAGGGCGCGTATAATATGCATGACGTTTCAATTAGAAAAGTAACGGCTGCGGGTTATATATCCGTACACAGGTCCGATCATCTGCTGCGGATGCAAGCAGGTGCGCGATATATCAAGGATGATAACACAAGTAAAAGCGTCTTTTTATTCAGTTGTGGTATCTGCGTGAGAATAAATCGATTATACGAAGATAAATCTTCCGAAAGTTTAAAGATGGCATTTTTTTTTTTTTGAAGAATTTGTCTTATTGTTTAGCAAAATGTAAAACTTAAAGTAGGTTTTCATTTAGTTCATTTAGTATACAATGTAATACTATCTCAAAATTTGAAGCTGCACCGCATGCTTGAAAGTCTAATAGAATTTTCTTAATCATCAATGACAATTACTAATGATAATATTTATAAGTAATCAATATTTGATTACTTATACAAACATTTATGTTAATTCGAATAGAGAAATCTTCTGTAATTCGAATAAAGTGCCGCTTTTGTATTTTAACACCATGAGGTTCGGTAAGCTCACAAGTTTCCCTGGGATAATCGACAAAGACGCATTCAACAAGATACGCATGGTCAAATGCATACTCAAGTTGGCGTGCTTAGAGAGAGAGAGAGAGACAGAGAGAGGGAGAGAGAGAGAGAGAGAGAGAGAGAGAGAGAGAGAGAGAGAGATATGGGCGAGAGTCAAGATAGAATTCCGAGTGGGCCGATCGGTCAGTGCTCGAGTGGCTGTGGATTCTCCGCCTGGGGAAACGACCAAGCAAACCGATTCCGATATAATTAGCAAATGCCTAAGGATCTTCTGACAGAAGATAACGCCAAGCGTCGAGATTCTCGAGGTCAGCCACTTCCCTCTCACACATACCCCCAACTCCCCACCGACATCCGAAACCTGCGGTTTTGAGGCTAGAAATCACAGCTAAATCGATCGTTTCTGATCGAACGTGTGTATGTGCATTCTAGGAATGAGGTAACGGCTCTTGCTGCACTTCAACTGTAGGCTCATCCATTAACGCTAGACTTCTTTTTTTCCTGTGCAATCAGCACATTGGTATTATGATTATAGATGATAAATTTTGACAAGTTCCAAATTTTAAATTATGTATCAGTTTCTATACGACGTAGATACTCGCGATCTCGTATCTCTATTTCCGCCAGACTCAAGTACCGATTTTCGACTTCTGAAATAACTTGACTGCATAAAGGGCTGCATAGCATCAGCAACAAGAGAGAGAAAGATAGAAAGGGAGGAAGGGAGTGAAGTAAGAAGCTCTTTACCGACCAAGGCTTTCGCACATGCAGGAGATCGACTAAGTGGATTTATGGTTGAAGCAGGAAGATAGAGGGGAAGAACGGAAAGACGCGCAAAAGTGCCGCAAACAGGAGAATAAAGAAATATGGCAACGGAAAGGCAAAATCGCGAGAGAAAGAAAGATAGAGAGAGAAAATAATAGAGAGAGAGAGAGAGAGAGAGAGAGAGAGAGAGAGATGCAGTCTTTGTGCGCTGCGTCACTTGATTTATGGCTCGTACGCGACATAGATAAATTTTCAACCTTGTACATGTATATACATATAAAACTGTATATAGATATAGGAGGTGGAGACAGAAGAGTTTGGAGGGTGTTATCGGCGCGAGGGTCGATGTAGACAAGCGCTTGAAAATCGCGCGACCAACACCCGGATGTTTAGTTTAATTTTTTAATGATTTTAATGATCTTTCATTGTACGGAAGAAAAGGAGAAATGACTTGGCAATCTTTCTCCAAGCTAGTGCTTTCTTTCTTCTCTTTTCTGATAAAACTTGACGATTAATGCTATTTCTTTATCTTCTGCTTTTTCAGATTTATTGATTGGTTAAAAAGAAAATAACTTTTTACTAGTAAGAAAATAAATTAGTTTCCTTCATTTTATTGTGTAGTACAAAAATAATAACTTATTTTCTTATTAAGATGGAAAGGGTAAGATTTCAAAACATGAATTGTTAGGTCAACATTTCCATGTTGATTGGCAGTGTTGCAATAGCTAAACTGGATATCGAAATAAGACAAGTTCAATTTTCCATGGATTTGAGAGTTTGCCATAGAAACGATTAAATGTACGTCAGTCAAGCTCGGTTGTTGAAAAAAAAAAAATACAAAAGGTAACAAGAAAGTTAATAATACCGTTCACTAGACGTCCTCGTTTATCATCTATTCTCACTATATATTTTTGTGTAGCTATATTAATACCGCTTCAATAATATTTACAAAGCTTGTCTTTTGCTGATTGATTTTATAAAAGATTCACTTCGATACAATGGACTATTTTTGCGCTTTTTTTTACTTTCTATACATAACTGTTCTATTTTTGTATTTTAGCTAGTTTTCGAGATAGAAATGATAAAACGATTTGAAATCACCTCAAAGAAATTTTTTAGCTTTAACAAAGGAAAAAAATAAACATGTAGAAGAAACATACATATCTTGACCTTTAAAAAAATACCTCTACCAGCTCTTCTATGAAAAAAAAGGAACCAAGTATAAGCAGGGAGAAGAAATTCGAAAACTCTAATTTTACGTTTCATCAGTAAGAAAAAAGAGAGTACTCCTACGTACTCTTTCCTTTTTCCTTACGAGGTCACGCAACAATAAACAGCGGACAAAGAGAGAAAGAATATTACACACCATCACTGACATCCACACCCCACATACATATATATATAAGTATATATAGAAAAAGAAAAAAAAAGTAAGCAGAAACATCAGTTTGTTGCAAAAGACAGAGAGAGAGAGAGAGAGAGAGAGAGAGAGAGAGAGAGAGAGAAACAGTAGTTGCAGAGGACATCGCTTGATAATTTACCTGAGGCGCGATAAGACACTCGTGACAAATGAAAGGGGGAAAAGAGAACGAAGAGTTTCTTCGCTGAGGCAGAAGACGGGTCAAAGACCGAATGAAAAACGAGAGAAAAGGACAGAAGAAGAGGGTGCACGAGAAAGAGAGAGACAGAAAGAGAGAGAGAGAGAGAGAGAGAGAGAGAGAGAGAGAGAGAGTGAGAGCAAGAGGAGAAACTGTTGGAGTTGCAAAAGGGCTGGGGACCGTACCTGTGAATCAGAGAAAAAAGCTACCGCCGAGAGTGGGTGAAGTTAAAGAAGAGAAAAAATAGGGAAAGAGAGAAGGAGAGTGAGAGAGAGAGAGAAGGTGGAATGCCGAGGGGAGTGCACGAGCGCAACGTTGCAAGTGGTTTGCGTGACGGGGAGCTTGTTGTATGTGGCTCGGTATATATATATGTGTGTGTGTGTACGCGAGAGAGTTTCTACTGCAGCGACGGATGACATTCTTTTAGCAAATTAGTGCAGCTGGTTGGATTCCTCAACCCCTTCCACGTGCGTGTTCATATGCGTATAAAAAGACACACACACTCACACAGTCTGCGCTTTTGTCCCTCTCTTTACTTCTACACTTTCTACTACTCGCTTAAACGAGGCGAACAAGGAAGAAGGAAACCATATCTACTTATCTATGAAATTTAGTTTTCGACGGACGTGAGAGACAATTAAGCTTTCTTAGTTATTGACTACTGTTTTAATCGTTTTTGGGCTTACTCACTTTTTAGAACTATATAATATATTATAGTCTAAATAATGTATAGACTTCGCGGCGAAATACGAATCGTGCTAGTCTTCGTTAGAAAATTGAAAAGTGCCATTCTTGGGTAAGAACCGTCGATATAGTGTAAAGAATTCTTTTTCCGAGGAATTAGGCAGTTTTTACCTCTACTAATAAAGCTAATGAATTTCGCGAGCGCTCGATGAAAATGGTTCTGATTTGTCTGCCAAAGTATATTAGTAGTTTATCATGTGAAAAAGAGCTGAACACTACACAAATAAGAAGAAAACACATTATCTTTATAATTCGATCTCATCGCGGGTAAATTTTGAATATAATCGAAATATTTCTTTTCAATTTTATTCTAAATATATTAAACATAGTATAATATTTTGAGCTCCATTCTTAATAGGCTTTGAAAAATTAATAAATAATTAAAAAGTGTTTTTCAGCATCTTTAAAGTATTTTGTCAGTTTAGTGAACTACTTTTTACATTAAGCACTTTTTATAGCTTTTCTCCTTCAGCTTAATCCGTATCAACCTATTATAATTAATTCATTTATTAATCGTTCAGATATCACTGTAATAGTTTATCTTAATCTACGTATCTTATATAAGAAGCTATTTCTATTTTCGCAATTTTGATACCTATAATACGAACGAAGACGATCAATGCTATTTTTATTCATTAATAAAGATGATCAAAATATTTATCAATCTTACTACATTGTATTTATACAGTATCTTTACCTGGAAACTAATATCCTTTTTGCACAGAATTTTTTTATACTCAGAATTGACTAACGCAAGATCGATCAGTTAAGGAAATAAAAAATAAGAAAATAAGAAAACTCCCGTACATACACAGATATTTGTGACATAAATACAGTGGAAATTCACTCATGCAGTAGCGATGGCACCTATACGTACGTCCGACTCGACGTCTACTCGTACTACTTGTCAACGAGTGCACCCACGCGTTTATATAAAAGTCCATATTGATGCCGAACAACGACCCTATTTTCGCTTATAAGAGTGTCATCGATAGTGTTATACCTATGCGTTTATTTGGCTTTAGATGAGAATAGATGTGTAATAAGATGTGAGTGAAGATATTTATTTAGCTTCGACTGACACAATGTGCATACAAAGAGCTTCAATGCGTGTGTTTGTGCATGTCTCTGGGTACCATACTTGAAGACCGATGCTTCTTTTCGATAAATTCAATATTTTTTTTGCAAGAGACACTCTCTCTATGTCATATATCAGCTGATTTTCTTCAACAAATCGTCTTATCTCCCGCACATGTTATCCAAAATTTTTCCTACTTTTATCGATCGATTCGTGCTTATATACGTTATACCGATAATGCGACTTTTTCGTAGGCCGACCACATCGATCCGTTGTAAAACAACTATTTGAGAATAACTTTTATTAAAAAAACTTATTGTAATTGCTTCATGAATGATTGAACTAAGTCGGTGCCAACAATCAGGCTGTAAAGAATTTTTGGTATTAATTGAAGGGCTGGTTACAATAAGGGAGTGAATATAACCATATTTATTATATTGAAAGTCCTATTATATTTTAAGAATCTTATCATAGTAATTTTGCTTTACGAAATGAATGCTACCGCAAAATTAATCAACAATTTCGAAGACTATAACCATATTTTAAGAACTAGTCCAAAGGGTAGCTCAAAGTAAAGGGCGCTTCGTCTATCGCATACAATGTAGCCGATGATGGTAGTGCCCAGGTAGCGCGCTCCATACCATAGCTTTACATGTTTATGAAATGAGATCCTCTCTTAGACGCATATAGTACGGAGCGCATTACCTGGACACCATCACCGGCGACCTTGTACACGGTAACCGAAGCGCACTACCTGGACATTGTCATCGCTAGCCATTCTGGTCATCGATACAAGCACTTTATCACAGAGATAAAGTTAATTTATGTTATTATTAACTTAAATTATATGTAGGTTATAGATTATATATAATATGTATTATGTATGTGATATAAATATGAGACAAGCATCTGAAGAGAAATCTGACAAGCATTAGCAAAGAGAAAATATTTATTTCGTATGCTGCACGGATATAGTTTCGTTTATAATTAAAATTCATTAATGAAATACACGGTAGCTACTATCATTATTATTTACTCTAAGTTTAATTTTGTCGTGCTGTTTTTAGAATAGAATTTAATATGCATCAGTAATAAGATGTATGAAATAGTAATCATTGTATAATAGAAATATTTGCGTGTATGTATAACGAAAACGGTTTACCTACGATTTGGTAAAACTTCAACGCAAAAAAACTAGAGCTTGCACAAATCTTGAAAAGCACTTTAAAGAAAGCCTTTTTACTGCCACAAAGTTTTCCGCGCGAAGAAGCAATATAAGCCTTAAATTATTAAAGCGAACGGCTAAGAAAAAAACCAACATTTTCCCATGAATACAAAAAATTACTTTTTTAAACCAATCCAGTCTGCTCGCTTCCCTTGGAAAAAATTGTTCAATTTTCACTTGAACTGTACGCTGCACAAGGCAAAAAAGAAAGCGAAAAGAAGGGATAAAAGGAAGGGGACGAGTAGTATAGTGGTATCGCTGTGTGTAACCCGGAGGCTTTAGCCAGTGAATCAGGCCTTTATGGATGCTGGGCTACTTCAGCGCCGAAACACGGGTCAATGGGCTACTCCACTATATTACAGTTAAAGTATATACGGAATCGCGAAAGCCAACTCGCTGCTGCTCCTGCTGCTTCTTCTTCACTTCTTATCTGACTTTCCACCTTCTTTTCAATTTTCTTCTCTCTTCCTCTCTGCCTCTCGATTATCCCTCTTCTTTTATTTTCGGCTTATTTCTCTTTTCTTCGGCTCTTTATGTATTCACTTTTTTTTAGCGTCGCGGTGATTATTGTGAGTCGTTATTTATGATGGTATATGGATATATTTTGTGTGTTCTGTTAACTGATAAGATTGCTTTAAGATTTTCTGTGATTGCTAGATAAACGTTAGTAAAAAATGGATGAATTTTCCTTATGAATTACAGAGAAATAGGGTCTTACTCGCAATATGTATTTCCGACTCCCTCGATGGAAAAATAAAAATATAATGATATTATTATTTTTCTAATAACAAAATTTTTATATTGTTTGTTACTGGAATGATGATAATATACAATGCGTTCGTTTAATGCATTTACTAGTTATTTCTTCTTTTAATGGTAATTTTATTAAATTCTAATAATCTTATTTTAAATCGATCTATTTGTAAATTATACATCTACTTATTTTTATTGAGTTCTCGATTCATCCTTACATGATTGTTGATTCTAAGCTGAAAGTTTGTGATATTTATGTTTACTAATCGTATTTATCTAGGAAACTTCTAGATAAAGTAGATTTAATTTTCACAAAAAAACGCGACTCCATTTTACTTCATTTCATAGAATTATTTTCATCTGTTTGTACTTTTGACATGTGGTTTATATCTGTTTTTACTGTCACCGTGAATCTTCATAAAGTTCACTAAAAGCAGCGCCACATTTGTTTACGACTTGATAAACAGAAAAGTATGTGAAATATCTTAATTTTAGATAGAAATATTTTTCGTTGAAATATTAACAAAAATTATTATTTTAAAAATATAAGAATATTATGTTTTACAAACTGCAATTTGTATATTGTTTTAAAGAATCGCAATAAATGTGTTGAAGATAATTATTCAACAATACAATTATTTTTTAGCGAAAATATGACAATAAAAATAATTTAATATTTTCATTAATTTTCGAAAAAAAAAACCTTTTTACCA
The DNA here is from genome assembly GCA_900490015.1 of Megastigmus stigmatizans. Classification (NCBI taxonomy): domain Eukaryota; kingdom Metazoa; phylum Arthropoda; class Insecta; order Hymenoptera; family Megastigmidae; genus Megastigmus; species Megastigmus stigmatizans. The sequence continues at coordinate 40,385 of UELV01079239.1, read as the reverse complement.
CTAAAAAGCTTCATCTATGAGGAATCTATATATATATATATATATATAGAGCAACTCCTTTTATACAATAAGAAATGAGCTAGCGATTAATTCTATTTCGTATGACACTTGTACTTTATTTTTGGTCAAATATATAAAAGGAGTTGCTACGATGATAAGATCCCATGACATAAAAATCACTTCTGTAACAAAGCGATATTCTATTTTTTGTGTAAAATGTATCAAATAAGAAGAAGACAAACACGCAAACTTTGCGAGCTTGCGGGTGCACCCTTAAAAATTCGCTTTCGCCGCGAGGTTAAAGCACACACGCCTATACGCAAGTGCTGCCATCCTCCCCAATATTCCATGAGGCGCGGGTCAAAGTTATTGATGCTCGACGATCTTCGTGTATCCACGAAGCATTTTTGCCTTTTCCCTTTGAGCGGAAATTTTGAAAGTTTAATCGCTTTTAACGAAAATGCGACCCTACCTCCCTCCCTAGAGGCTAAAGTAGGGACTGTGATCTCCGCCGACTAAAAGAAAAGTATTTATACTTGTTCTTTCTTGAAATATTTTTTTTTTGCTCTGATAGGTAGTTTTTTGTTTTCCACTCGCAATTTAATCTGTCCGGTTCGTTATGATCTAGATACGACCTAATTTCTTTTTAGCTGATGGAAAAAGGTGCGGCTGACAGTGTTTGATGTATTGAATGATTTGAATCGACAGTTTCGAATGGAGCACTTAAACTTTCAAAAAGCTTTAAACCACTCGGATAGTTCGTATTTTCGTTCTCGAAATCATCTTTGTTAGAGGCAGGATGATAAATTGTGTAGGCTTATCGTGTCGAAAATTTTTTCGACGACGCATGGACACAATCGTTGAAGCATGGGAAATACAGCTAATCTTCGGCACCCACTATACGATTCACTTAAAATATATGAGTCTTCACCTTTTCGGGACAATGGCGATCCTGAATTTGCGTATATCGACATAAGCACCAGTTCAAACGATGGTAAATAAATGTCAGGTCCACGCTTCCGTGCTTCCATTGTCCCCCGCCAAAAAGCACTGGGCGAATTAATTGCATCTGATTCCAGATAGGAAAAGTCTCCCCCTTCGTCTCTCACTCTCTTTCTCTTACTCACGCACACACTTGCACACACATACATGTACACACACTATGTTCTTGATTTTCTTGAATTATAAAGTTTCGAAGTAGGGACTGACCCGCACCGACAGTAAGTATATACGGGTAACCCTTTTGTGCAAAAGAGGCTTTCGCAGTTTCCTTCCCAGAGAGCTCACAGGCAACGAGGGTTTGCCAACTTTTCAGCATTGGGAGACGGAGTCTGGGGGCGAAGGGGTTACGGCTGCATCGTCCGAGCTATAAAGTGTGCAGGCAGGGGTCACATAGAGAAAGAGACGAAAGAATTGCTCGTGGTAGTTGGTGTCAGCGGTTGGATAGAATGTAAAGAAAGAGGGTAAAATGGGACAATGACAGACGGAATTGAGAGGAGGGAGAGTACAAATAGTCAGATCGAATTTATGAGACTATAGCGACTACTGTACCTCCTTTGATACACATACCGAACGAAATAAGATAAGATCTCTTCTGTATTACTAGTATGAGAAATGTATTGCCTAATGTATTACGTGCTTTGACTGTCCTCTTTCTTGTGTTGCTTCGGTCTAAGTGTCGATTAATTTTATAGACTGGTTTTTGTCAGTGATCAAGTATAAGCTTGAAATTTGAAAAATGCGGAAGTGATTGTTTTAATGCACGGAACTTTATAGAAATAACCAATTGATTATCATATAATCATATAATCATATAATCCCTTATTAAAACATGAGATGAGACTCTTTCGCTTTAGTGCAACCTATCCATGTATGTTTCAATTGTATATCGAAAAGTCATGTAAATACCTAATGCACACGTAACGGGCACAACCGGATAGATAACAAAGCTAATACAGGTAAAATAGAGAGTCAGAGAAACAGACAAACAGTCGCGTAAGTCGTGGTTAATAAATCTTGATCAATGCAAGCGAAATATAAAACTGCTCTGAAGCATTTTATATAGTTTGACTCATTTTGATGCTTTTCATATACTTAGAACGAGAGAAGTTTTACGTGTTCATGTGATTAAAATTATTGGGGATGGCATCGACTATTGGACTAATCGTAAATGATAGCGTACTTCAATATAGGGGTTATTATTATACGGGTATCGCAAAGAATTCAGGGCAAACTAACTCATACTTCCTACACTACCAGAAATTTCATCGCTTAATGCAAGAATTTTAATCAGCATGCAATTGTTGAATTGTCCATAGTTGATCATTTTCAAAGTTAATGTGAATGTAGTCAATTCTATATAACCTGTGATATATGGACAAGATTAGGTATTAATTTCGATATTTTAATTAATATCAATAATGATGGTTGTCGCACATAAAAATTATATTTAAATCAAACTGTATTCAATTATAATTTATTCATATACGTTTGCATATCACATGACTTTTAGAAAAAAATTTAAACTAACAAACAAAATCATTTGTCTATTTTTAATACAATATATTCTTCAATAGCAGTGTTGCACAAAAGTTATTTAAATAAAAATAATATAATAAATTGCTATTCGAAAAATGTAATCACTTTGGTCACAAAATAAGGACTGTTTTTAGAATCAGCGATCCAACATTGTACCAATAGTGTAAATTAAATTGTAATAGAGGTTTGCATTCAATGATTTTAAAATAATAGCGCTTATGTCGATGACATCCCGAACAAGTTTTCAAATTAAAGGAGTGCTATAGCAATCGACGCTTATTAACCTCCAAATCGTATTACAGATTCTAACCCAAATTAATTTGTAGTTGAATACGTAAATTAATTATTAATTATTAAAAAGAAGCAACGTGACTGCGGTATATAAAAGGGAGTGAGAGAGATTCGAAACCGAAAAAAGTGCTTCATCGATCCGCAGCATGAAAATTTTCGAGTGTTTCATCCGTGACGGAAGGAAAAGCGAGAGACACCTGATTCCGGATTCTGGTGCACATTGTCATGCCATCTACACTTGCAAGCTGAAAGAGTAAGAGGAAGGCCTTTCGCACAACGAGAACAAAGATTCGTTTTGGATTTGAATAAATCCTTTGTCGAAGCTCAGCATAGTTTTCGCCTCTTTTATTTTTCGTCACCGACAGAAAATTCCCTGTGTTCGCCAAGCTTCAGCAGCATTCGAAACATTGATATGGCTGTCGCTGTTTTATATGTACATACGAGGAAAGATACATCGTATCGGAAAATCAAAATTTTTGAAAGTTCATACTACCAAAGTAAGAGTTTATTAGATTTATTTGAAATTCTTTTGTTTGAATACTGCTAATTTTCAGAACTTATTTATATTGTTTATTTTGTTTGAAAATAGAATAAGATACGTTTACGTTGGGATTTTCACCGATAAAAATATTTTTTTCTCAAAGTTCAACGGCTATTAAATTCAGTGAAAAAACTTCAAAGGATGCGTTTCGTGAATATTACTTTATGGAATTCTCCTGTGGCGCTCTGAAATCATTTATGATCCAAAAAGAATTTATTTACAAATATATTCCCGTATAAAACAAACTAAATTCCAGAAGATCTTGGCCAAAATATTTTATAATCTTCGTGAACTTTTGATATTCTTATGAAATATTAATATTTTTTAAAATATACAATTTAATGCATTTTCATGCGAATATATTCCAGTATATTAAAATTTTTTAGTTCTTTTCGATATTCCAGAAGGTTTAAAGATATTTACTGTTTGTAAGGGTCAGTTTAAAAATTGTTTTAGTCTTAAATTATTTTTTGTAACGTTTTGATATTAGATGATTAGAATAATTTTGTGGTTACTCAATTTTTGAAATTTAATACTTAATAAAATTACTGATCCGACATACACTGAAGTACTCATATCTTTATGCAAACACGGATATATTCATTATTCTTTAGTAGTAAAGAATTTTTTAAGGGTGACATACCCTACAAACAGAACAAAGAAAATCGTAAAAAATATGCTCTATAAAACTTCTTACGGATTTTCAAATTTTGATGGCATTATAAGATTAAATGTCACGATATTAATTTATATTTTATATGCTTTATAGTAGAGGTGAAAAGAATAAAGTTATGTTATTTTCGCTGGATAATAACACAGACACATCGATGGACCAGACTAGTCATTCCTTATGTATTACCCACTGAATCCGAATACGATCTCAGAATTAGTCCATTAACATGACCAAAGTAAAAATAATAGTTATAATCTTGATAGGTCGTGGTACAAAGTAATAATCGACCCCTTCAAGATTCAATTTAGTTTACCCAGATACAATTTTTTTGTACGCGACATATGCCAATTTAAAATTTCCAAACGTAACTGTTTGTTTCGTTTATTTACTATCAGATACGGTTTTGAACTTTAAATTGGCATATCTTAGAAACAAAAATCATATGCTGATGATCCAAAATAAATTTTGAAGAGTTACGACGAGCATTGTGCAATATGACCTACTTACATAAACTAATACTGAGGTCAAATTCAGATTCAGTGGACCAAAATACTTAAAAGACGACTATTCTTATCAGTCTCGCCGGACTGACCGCGTCCTAATTTTGCATACCTGAGCAATTAATTAAATTCCTTCAAAGGATCCTCGATTTCCGGTCATTAAATATATAATTTTATTTTTTACTAATATCACTTTCTTTTGAAACATATATATTTTAAATGCAGTTAATTAAAGAAAATCTAATTCTCAAAAATTAATTCAGTTAAATCTCAGCCTATTAACTGCTTATTATAAAAAAAATAGCTCGAATTCAATCGTTTATAAAGCACAACCGCAAAAAATCCATTCTTCAGGCTAAAATTATTTCTTAATCCAAGTTAATGGATGCGCGCGCCAACTGTAAATTTCTTACCCTCCAAGCGCGGAGAAAGTAGGGAGTGAAAGAGAGAAAGAAGGAAATAAAGGAAGAAGACGAAGTAAAAAAGCTTCCCCGCTATTGCCGCTGTTCCTTATAGTGCCCGCGAGTAGACGCATAAATTTCTGTGGAATTCGCGAGGTAGCGGGCAAGATCGTAAACAAGACTTGCGCCACTACGCCGGGGAAAAAGGATATTCGGGTTCCCCAGTGCTACCAAAACACACATACGCGTACACTAAGCTGTAAAACCCCAGTGTTGTCGATATACATTAGCTTCCATGGGGAAAAAGACGAAGACGGGGGGACGAGAAAAAAAAGAAGAAAGACAGATATGTAGGGTGGTTGTATTTTGCGCTCGAGTTTGGGGTGAGATTATAGAATCGAAAATAGATTAGTTAAAGTTCTCGTATGCATTTTATTGAATAACTCACGTGTTTTAGAATTAACCTGTTTTTCTTCAAATTTATCAGATAATCATACTTAAGAGGATGTCAAAGTCAATTAAAAATTAAAATTTTCTACATTACACTGTACCGACTAAGAAGTAAGGAATTGGTACTAATTGAAATTCTACTTTGAATAATGCAAAATAGCTACCCTTTGTTTATAACACTTCTGAAATGGGTCTTTAAATTATTAATTTTAAACTTTGCCTCACGATAGATAAATACATAAACGACCTACATACGAGATTTACGTAATTCAATGTGCTTTTTAGGTACTACCATTCAAAAGTTAATCAATAAAATAGTTTACACTCCTTCAAAACATACACAATTCATTTTTTTAAAGTTCATTTTTGTTGTTTTTCTTTAGAAAATTGTACCGTTCAAATATTAGATGAAGAAGACGATTTCCTTAACTGTTGCGGGTTGAAACAGGGTCTTCGTACTAGTCAAATCGATTTTTCTTTCCTGTTGGAGACCGAAGGAGACAGTACATTACCTGACTGTCGCCATATATTACCTCAATGTCTAAAGAGAACCGACAAGTTAAAGCGAGACAGATAAACAAGAGGAAAAACAAAGCAGAGATAAGAGGTCGCGAGTATTTCGCGGATGATCCATAAAGTATCTAAGCAACTCGTCCGAAGCTTCTACTTCGTTTACACCGGCTAGGACTTTCGTCTTCTTTACGGTGGCTGCTTGCGTCCGCCGAGACACAACGGTGTCTGTATACTTGTAGGGGGGAGAGAGAAAGATAGAAGGAAAGAGGGAGAGAGACAGACAGAGAGAGAGAGAGAGAGAGAGAGAGAGAGAGAGAGGAGGGGGGATATACCCCCCCTTGCTTGAGCAGCTTTTTTACGACGTGGTGCGAAAAAGAGATTTTTTTTTCTTTTTCCGCCTCTTTACGACACAAGGCGCCAGTTTTGATGCCAGAGGGCAAAGAAACTTTTTAGCAAGTGCTTTTTGAGAATTCATCTTTGCGAATTATTTATGAAGTCAGACTTATTCGAAAGGAATCACAAAATTATTTTTCAGTTAAGATTGTGGATGTAATAAATGGAATAAATAAATTAAAAGTGACTGTATAATCTTTGGCAATGAGATATTTATAGTTTTAAATAATTGGATCATAATTTGGAAGAAAACAGTGTGTCAACTCTATAATAGACGCTATTTTATTCAAGAGAAATAAAGGTCAAATTTTAATTAAAATAGCTCAACATGGTTTTAATTAAACGAATTTTTATGAACACTTGGGATACTTATTGTATTGGATTCAGCAAAGAATATGAAGCTCGGAAATGCTTGGATTTTAAAAGCAAAAACATATTCGCAAGAAGCACATTTCACAAAAAAAAAATGCGCTGTATATTTAGTGCAATGTCTTCTGATCTCTGCTTGAACTAATCGAGTATGTCCCACGTACACGACACAAATCCTTAAAAGTTTTGTTTATTGTGCTATGTGCTCATAGCGAGAACAGCGCAATTATTTATCTATGAACAACTAATTGTCGCATATCTGCTAGGCACAGAAAAGCAAATGCACGGAGCCGCATGTAAAGTTATCTCTCGCGTTTTTTCCCACCGAGACAGTTTAAAAAAATAATTGACGGCACAGAACGAATTATAACTCGACACGAATAAAGTAACTGGGTAAGAGAAACTGTTTTCAGACATACGGTGACTGTCGTTCGCTCTTGCGTGACGTGAGTGTTTACTATATTCATTTTTTTCTTATATAAAACGTTCTTTTCATAAGATGTTGGTACATTTTGTTTTGTCTGTCACAGGCTTTAGTGCGTGAGAATATATTGTATCTAATGAAAAAGTTTTTTTCAGCCTTTCTTTACTTTTGTTTGTTCATTGAGAAGCAAAATAGAAAAATCGACTCATTGCTGGTGTATAACAACCATTTAAAGATGAAAGGGTAATTGATGCAAATGCAAGTGCTGTCGAAATTCAAGACAAAACTTACATTGGAACATGAATATGAATTGTAGATTGTAAATTCAAACCTATGAAAGCGTTGGAAGTTTGCGAGAATGCGTTAGTGTATTTAACCTATACCTTATACAATAAATACTTACTTTGCCCTGAATAGAAAGGCAAAGTTTGAAATCTATTAAACTTAGTGCAACAGTACTTTGTAAATTTCTATTTTACTTTTTACAGAAATTATACAATTAAGTATTATTTTAAACGCATATGAAAGCTATAACTGTTCTTCGAGTAAGAAAGATAATTTGAAGTTAACCAGAGTTCTAATTCTGTATTAAAATCCTAAATATCGGTACTTCTGTGATTATCTAAGTTTAATTAATGCGGTCAAGTTCTGTTTGATTAGTAGCCTCAACTCTTCGGTTATGAAGGACGCAAGTTGAAATTGAGACGAATTTCTGTGATCCGCTAGGTTCGATAAGCTAATAGTAGAGATCGTCATCTCTTGGGACATTTCTGGAAGTTTTGGGATGGACTAACTGCCCCACGCCTTTATTACATTCTACGATGGCCGTCGTAAAGTCTTTGCTTCATAGCTACCCACACGTATACGGGTTATCGATACTAAGGACAATTCGTCGACTCGGTAAAAAAATGTTTTGTCCAAATTTTCAGTTTGGAAAAGGTTCTATCTATCGGATACATTCTTTTTCAACATTAAGTTAGTAGAACTTATAAGTATGACTGTGAAATTTTATATGGAAAAATTTACAGTTAAACTTCGCACTCAGTCTAAATTACCAATTGTGAGCAAAAATTAATGTCCATGAAAGAAAATTAATACGCCACTCGTTCTTACTACAAAGTATTCCAATGTGTTATCTTCGCTTTTCGCGTCCAAGGCACCACTGTAACTGCTCGCATTTCGTATGCATCATCTTTAGTTTTATGAGTTTTATGAGCAGTGTTAAAAGAGACCGTACTAGGACTTGTTAACCCATTCCTCTGTCGACGCAGTAACTTTTTATATAAAAATCCTGAAAAATATTCCAAATACATCGTTTCCAATAGCTTAAAGTCTTATCTTTAGAATACCGGTGCTATAACTGCTCTAGGCATCGATTTGAAAAAGTTAAAGTATATTTTTCGAAAAAAGTGAGCCATTTTAAACCGATATTAAAATATCATGTTTTCAAAAAAGTATTTAAAAAAATGACTACCTTTTCAAACAATGGGCTATAACTTTCTCAAATTAATGTCTAGAGCAATTCTGGTACCAGTGATATAATGGTGAGATTTCAAACTATCGGAAAAATTATATTTGAAAATTTTTTCAGGACTATTGTATAAAAAGTTACTGCGTTGATGTTTAAAAAGAATGGGTTAAAAATTATGAAAAACTCACATTTCTTCATTGATTTCAATCCTTTTTAACTGTGTCAGCCAATATACAAATAGGTGTTAAATATTTTTTGATAATCTATATTTATGTAATCAAGATGATATGCACTATTTGATAGCGTTACTTGTCAGTTGAATTACAATATATCTATAATATTTTTATTTATGATCAATCTCGGATAAGCTTATGTGATAAAAATATTTTGTTATGCAGCCGAATTCATGAATACACGAATACAATGTCCATGCGCTATTCTCAGAAATAATCAATATTTATTATTTACTTTTATGACTCTGTTCCTCGTTATCACAGTTTCATACAGAGTGACTTTATTAACGTTTACGAGGACGGGTTGAAATTGGTTTAAGAATTTGCAATTTTCAAAGTTTGAAGAAATTGGCCAAGGATCGTTGGGAAATTAAAATTTTAAGGGGTTATTAAAAATTTGCCGAATTTCCTACCGTATCGATGTATAATTTTAAATAAGCCTTTCAAAATTTCATGTGATTATTCTCTCTCCTCTTGAATCTATTACTTTTTAACAAAAAGAAACTATTAATTTAAATTTGCAATTTTTAAATTTCAGTCTAATAAAAATATATTTAAAACATTTACGAATATCTTTTGGCACAAAAAAGTGACGCCTTTACTTTAGCTCATAACTTGTTTAAACGGCATAAGCAGATGCAAATTAATGAAAATGACAATGATCATCTAATACTATGTATCACGTACAATGATAACATTTAGCAAAGAAATATAGTACTTCAATTTTCTAGATCAACGTCGTGTTATCTTGTACCATCATATGAATCGCGTACAAAATAAGAAAAAACGTGCAGTAGTGGGAACCTACTGATCACACAACAAGATAAAAAAGAGTTGAATGAGGACTCAAAATTCTTCTTATTTTTCTTTACGATGTTTTATTTTTAGTTAGGTATGGTACGCGAAATGGGAGGAAACGTAGAATTTGATTAGGAAAAAAATTTGATTTGTTATAATCGATAACAAGATTGTTCTGCTTTTTATTTCGGTACTTTATTATTATTCTTTAAAAGTTTGAATCTTATTTTATCCAGAGTAAGTGAAAGATTTTTTTTGGACTCGTTGCAGCAATCATTTTGTTTATTTTAGTTTTTTTTTTCGATTATTTATTTTTCTAAAAATTCATAAATGTAAAAAATAGAAAATGCAAGACTAAATTACGTTTCAATACTTTTTATCTTTACTTTTACATTATTGATTTTTATTTGCGTTAGTCGCTTCTTTGACGCCCACATCCTTAATTTACATTTTCTATAGCCCTTTGAATCGACGAATTTAATAGCATTCACCTTTTTACATAATAAATTAATCAATTTTTAATTCTCTTTGATGGAAAGATATTATAGAAGTAATTAAGCATAGATTCCGTTTAAATGAAAAATTTATTTATTTATCCAGCAATATACGTAAATATAACATATTATCTCAAAATTGTATTTGTTATATTTTTATTCAGTCCCAGGAAACAGGTAAACTTTTCTCTTCTAGAACTGTAAGGGAAAATAGCAGAAGGATCCAACCGAGTGCGAATAATAAGGCGAACACAATGAAAAAGCTGTCCTGAGAATGTTGTTGTAGGTTCTCAAGGTACCACGATGAAACTTCTCTGATATTCCACTTTGAAAAATGTTGCTCTTACCAAAGTAGAAACGACAACAGCTTCGGGATGCTAGTTCATTAATAACAGTCTTTGTTTCCTCTGTGGACTTGAATGTAAACGATCTTCCAAGTGTTGGCTATTTTTTACTTTCAATACCCAAGTCTTTTGATATTCAATTACAAACTGAACTTTATTTTCAGAAATCTGAAGTAAATAGAAGTTCTTTCTTCAATCATAAAAATCAATTAATATTTGAAGTTTTAATAACCTCATTCATAAAATGGAAAAAAACTTTGGTTGTAAAATCCAAAGCTTCGAACGTCACAATCAAATTTATGGACAAATATCAGCTTTTTAAAGCTTTGGTTCTCACAACTATAGGTAATTGTTGCAAATACTTTAGTGGTGACAGCTAAAGCTTTGGTTGTGAGAACCAAAGTATCTTAGACAATCTCGCTAAGTAATAGACATTCCCTTTGGTAGAGGCATCTAAGACTTTGGTTCTAACATACAAAGCTATATATATTAATGAATATTTTCTACTGAATAAAGACTAAAAATTCGACTATTAAAACTTAGACGGATGATAACCCACAGGTGTTATCATCCGCATAATAAGATCTATATAGATGTAAGTTATAGGATATTTCTCTTATACCATGGACAAAGCCGATCATGAAAATAAGCCAGCATTTTTTATAGTATACACCCAACCTACATGACCGGTGGCCATGCCTTACTTAAGCTTATAGCTATATATAGATGTTATACATAAGTACAAAGTTTTTGGTTTTCACAACAAATTCGAGTCAATTAATGACTTTGGTTACCATAACCGTAGATTTTCTTGGCATCTAAATTATTCTTTTTTATCAAAGTTGTCTGACATTAGAAAAATGTCCTAGAACAAGTATACTTTACAACAAGAGACTTTATACAGATGAGAATTTATTATTTCAATTCAATCAACAAAAAGATTATTTGAAAATACTCGATTGGCAATACCAATCAGAAGCAGCTGGAAGAAGGCAACCCCAAGAATATGTATAGACGATTGAATGTGTAATACAAAGAAATAGAGAAGAGATAATCTATTTTGTGTAGAAATACTTTTCAGTATGTCTTTTCCAATGTCTGTTAATATAATTTTTCAAATATAACAAAAAACGAAGTTTTTCGACTATTATTTAGTGGTTGAGATACGGTATATATTCCGATACAAAGACAAAATTTATTTTGCAAAAATAATTACCTATTATACTTTTGGCTAAGAAAATACTTTTACCATCTAGGATAAGGTACCTAGTTGCTCGTCGATAAATATGCGCACCTATGCACATACAAGTGAAGCCAAAGCGTAGCAGTGCAAGTATGCATAAGGACGCAAAACAATGGGGCGTAGGGAGAGGGTTCGGTAGGGCAGAGAAGAGAGAGTGAGAGAGAGGGGTGAGGGGGTTTCAGACCGAAGGCGAGGTTGGTTGCTCAAAAGGGTTTCGCTGCGCAAACAGATACCCAAGCTTCGAGGCCAAAGTGCCCAAGAACGAGGGGAACAACGCTCAGGCGCACGCGAGAAGAGTAAAATAAAAAAAAAAAAGGAGGAAGAAGCGAAGCCTGTGTGTGCATGAGCATAGGCGACCTGTTTGCAGAGACGTAAAATGAGCGATCTCTTCTCCGAGGGGCGAGGTGCATGAAAAAAACAAGGGGTTGAAAAATGTGCAGTCGATGACGCGAGGATATCGGAGATAATGCTAAATCCGAGGCTTGTATGCCGCTACTTTCCGTCTCTTGGCCTCCGCGTCGATGTTGCGAGAGCTGCTCGGCGAATGTGTTCACAAGGGATTTTACGATGTTTGACAATGACTGTATCAACGAAGGCGTTTCCTTTCGCTAAAGGCATGTATGTGTGTGCTCGAGAGATTTCGACCATGGCTTTTATAAATCTGATTAGAAATTCTTTATAGACTGTGAGTATGAATGATTTGCTGGCTCATACTGCACGGAGAAAGCAAATCACCAGAAAAACTGATACTAATTCTTAGCAGAATGACAACTTATAATACTAGTATCTTATTTTCGAGTGATTGGTACATATAATTACTGTACTGTACATAGTACCTTAAATTTCAGTGTTCGGGCATAAGAAAATCCTAGGACGGTGTCAGATAAAGCTATGCTAGTATCGGAATTATGGCTACTCAAGTTAGTACGCTGATTTTTGATTCGTGGTACGGGTTTTTTCGGTACCACATGCCGTTGTAGTAGCAATAATTTCAGCTGCTATAGCCTTAGCATCTCTATTTTTGGGGTTAGGTGAACTTCTGATTCACCATGCCAATATGCGTTTTTCCAATGTAACGGTTTTGCACACTAATTTCAAATTTGTTACACATTTTGCAATTTCACTTTATAAATACCTGTCAATGCAAAATAAAATAAACAATAATACAAATATAAAATTAATAAACAAATTCAGTGTCTCATACTATTTAAATAATTTTGTAGCTGAAAAATTTACTCGGGGGTTTTCAATGGCTCTGATTGCAAATCTGACGATAGGTATTTAATTTGACATTGATTATTTCGTATGACATTCATTATTTCGTAGATTGAAATGAATATTTGTGATCGTAAAAGCTACAATTAATTTGATTCAAGGAAATGTTTCGTAAACACTACACTCTAAACCGCAAAGTAGAAAAATTGACGCAGAAAAGTAGGAATTGACTGATTCCTACTTTAGAAAAGTAGAAAAAGTCATCCAGATACTTGAAAAGTAGAAATAATAATATTTCTACTTTAGTAAAGTACATATGGTTCTAATGTACTGAAAAAAACTTAATTATTTATTCTAATATCTATGTCTGTGATAATAATAGAGTAATAATAATAGAGTAATAATAGAGTAATTAGATGATGAATTTATTATTCCTTTAATGTTCAAACTAGGTGAGGTGACTTTATTAATCTTCACGGAATACAAAATGCAAAAATTTACTGATTCTCTCTCTCTCTCTCTCTCAGTTTTTTTGGTGATATCCTTTCTCCGTGTGTGGAATTTAGATAGAGGACTTTGTAATTTGAATATAAGTTCTTAACGCTCTCGTGTTACTTTATCGCTGCTTTTGTTCTCTCACACCTGTATAATATGTCCTTTGATTCCTAGGTCGGATGAAGAAATTTTTACCAGATTGCACCATCGTTCACCTCGGCATCATATATTTTACCGAAAGATGAACAGATGAAAAAATATGGCCGCAGTAATCGCAAATGTGAAATTCGAGTATAGAAGGCGAACGAGGGACGCGGAAAAGGGACGTAAGCAAAACGTACAGAATAGTGATCCGAAGCATAATTTCCTAGCGGAGTCAGCGATTTTTCAGCTCTTCCGCGCGACGAATTTTCATGCGCGCGAGGAGAGAGGAAAACGAAAAGAGAAACAAGTGTGCCGCCATTTAGCCCGCCTGTGGAATCCTCGGTTAAGGAAAAAAGGGCTCAGCTCGCGTTTTCCTTTCCTCGCCCAAGGAGGATAATAAAAGAAAGAGGAGCGTAAGAGAGAGAGAGAGAGAGAGAGAGAGCGAAAAAAAAACAAAAGAAGGAGGAAGAGGGTCTCGGCCGAATGGCGCGCGCTCATGAATATTTCATACGCACGCGTTTCTTCGTCTCGCCATTTTGTTGCCACGGAGAGAGGGAAAACTGAGAGAAAAGCGCATTGAGTCGTGTGTGTGTGTGCATGTCTATATGCGTGTAGGTGTAGGTGTGGTCTTTTGTCGAGCGAATTTTGGGGGAGGCTAGAGAAGCAGTGGAAGGAACGAAATGATATTTCACGTCACTTTCCATGTAGATTTCTTTTCGAAGACACCTTTGAGAGGCCACTCGCGTTAAATTGAAAATAAAGTTCCGATGGCGAGGGAATCGTTGACGATTGTTTCCCGTGAAAACGGACGTACTGAATTTTTAAACTCCTACAACTTCGGAATAAAAAGTAATACTGTTTCGATGGCATGAGGATGATTACTTAAAAAACTTAAAAATGTGAAGTATTTCAAGATATTCAAGCATCGACTATGATTCTGATTTCAGTAAATGAATGAGTGAATTATAAATATTATAACAACTAAAAAAGTAACACTATATTTTTGAGTCCAGGGACTTAATTTCAACGAAGAGAATAAGTCTTTATTTTGAAGATGAGAATTTCAGTCCCAGTTTGTAACTAGGTATAGCAACAAATATTATTTTTTGTTATAAAAATTTATTGGCCAAAATGAGGAATTCTACAGTCTTCCTCATTAAGCATCAATATAGGTAATTTCTCTTTCTTAACAACCAAAATTAGATTAGAGACAACAATGCACTCCTAACGAAAAACATAGCAGCTAAAAACAGTTGTCGGGCTTTGAATAGCCATTTCACTTGAACACGTCACCTAGGGAACCGACTTGACCACACATGTACATAGTGATTCACACGCACACGGCCAAGTGTGCTCAACGATTTGCTTCTGACACTTCACAAAGGCGGAAAATTACTCGGTTTGCTTGCATGCACGTAGAATATGCAGCTGTTGACACTCACTTACGCAAGTTTTGCGTAACAGTGCTATACTTGCATTTCAACCGTTCGCAGAAGGCGTGTACGAGCTGATGGAAAATGCGTCAGAGAAGCCAGCTATGTGATTTACTAGAATGAGAGTACAGTATCCCTATACCTACGCGTATATTGGCGATCGAGTGCTTGAGAAAAAGTTTTTATCTCAGCTTGTAGGCAGAGTAAACGAGTGTGTTCAGGGCTCTTTTCTCGTTTTTTTGCGGTTCGCGTAAATAGTGGAAACGTGAACGAAATGAGGTAACATTCAATTACGACACGTGAAAAGTGCGTTTGACGTCGGTGTGACACTAAATAAACACGTTGATTAATTATCGTCTGCTGCATCGATCGACGAATGCATCCCAAGATGCAGAATAGCCTGTACATCTATGATTATTTATGTACTTTTCGATTTTCTGTAAATTGATATTTTATAAGATGTAAATCAAATTACGTTTGAAAAGGCACTGGTAGGTACACTGAGAAAAAAATCATTTAATGTTAATGAATGTGGATTTAAATATGGCGAATTGAATATTCATTTACTGTTAATGAATATTTTACTTGTAAGAGTGACTTCTATCAAATGCGCCGCGTCTTAATAGTGAAGAAATGTACGTTAATAGTTAAGAACTAGAGCTCCATGACAAACGTATTCGTATTTAATATAAGTGATATTCATTAATTGTACTGTTAATGAACCGTTCATTTAATGCAAGACATCTTTTTTCTCAGTGTATGAAAGTAAATTATACAAATTAACCTGTCATTCGGTTGTTTACTAATTTTTTAGGTGATTCACAGAGTAATTGAGGATAGAAAGAGAGTTTAGAACTGTAATTTTCACAAGTTTGGCGGATGTTCGGCTACGGCTAATTATATAGTATAATATTTCAGTGGTATTCTAGACTTATAGCCAATATTGGCAAAAATTAGTTAATTACAAGTTTTTATTTAAATACACTCATATCAATAGTCTGACATAGTGATGAATGGCAGACTTTACCCACACTTCTGGCAGATTATCGTTTATTTTCATGAGTATACTATACATAAGACACGAGAGCTAAGATTGACAAAATCTTAGTGAAAAAGTTCAAAAACATTATCAATATTGCGGTACGACCGTCATTTACTGTGGTCGATTAACTCTTCTCAGGCAACGGCAAATGTAACACGCGCGATGTTTCAAGGACTGCGGGACGCGTAATTGCGTTCTCGTCACTCATCCTGCACAGATATACACGCACACATAGCTGCGCAAAGCTACCGCACACTACCATACACTATACCCCATATTTTACACACATACACCCACATGCAATATTGTGTAAACACAGCGGAGTAATCAATTTTGTAATCGATTTTCGAGCTTAATTGGATACGTCTGGTGCGCGAGGGCTTCGCGAAAATGCCTTTCAATGTGTGCGTAGAGAGAGAGAGAGAACGAAATTCGAAAGCGGCGGCGGCTGATTCTGTGTGACGCTCGTCAAGGGACTGGATTAGGTTTATGGCGTATACGGAAGGATGAGAAGGACTGGGGGAGTTTATTAATTTTCGCGGTTAAATGCGAGGATTGAAATTAGGTTCGCTTGATGAAAAGATGTTTGGCTGCGTTTTACGATCGTCCTTTACTATAAAACGTACACAGTTTCATTGCATTAGTATGACTTAATAATTCAGGAATTAGTTGTCCCAAAACTTTACTCTCAAGAACTGTAAAATATGTTATTCCAATTAGAGAATTTTACGATAAAAAATAAACTTCTTGCTGTATAAAATATTGTACTTGTAATAATGTATTTATTTTCATTTATTTAGTCACTCTCTGTGAAAAATTCGAGGGTAAATAGTATTTAATGTATGTATTGATCTTCATTATTTTAATATTACTTTTAATTTCATCATTTTTAAGCTAATTTTTATTATTTACAGCTTTTACGGAACTGTTTTATATGTTTAATTTTGAAAATATAATTAACAACTTTTTCTTTATTTTGAATACATATATATATCTTCAAAGGAAATGAAATTTTTTCAAAGTAAAGAAAATTTTTATAGCTTCAATAAATGACTTCTTTGTTTTCAGCATGTAACAACCTAAAGAATGTTACACTTTTTAATAAAATTCACTGAATATTAAAATAAAAGCTACTCAGTAATTATACAACTTTCACTACAAGAAGAGTCAAATTTACAGTAGAGTTACAGAGTGGCTTTTTTTACTTTAGAAAATGTGAGAGCAGTAATCTTATTGCAATTTTTTATGCATAATTCCTAAAATAGTAATGTACTTGTTTAATTTGAAATAATAGTTATATTTTTATGTATACGCAAATGAAAGTGTTTTATCTATAGGACTGCACTTCCGTAATTACTCAAAATGATTTAAAAGTTTATTTTGAAAATTGTATGCACTCAACGAACATTTGCTTCAACTCTATACATATGCTGGAACTCACGTATTTTTCGTATTATTTGTTTACTATATAAAATTTGTTAAGCAGTCAAAATATACATTCTAAAGATTTAAATATTTTATTGTAAAATTAATTCATGCATTAATATTCACGCTTTTGACAAACCACCAAAATGAAAAATATATACCGAATTATAAACAAAATCTAAAAATGAATTTCAGCTAGAGATTTGTACACATCATATATTATTGAGATTGAGTTAAAACGGAACTCGAAATCTGTATGAAAAAAAAGTACATATTCAAAATAAATTACAATTCAGAATTACAGACTGCTATAATATTATAATGAAATCTTATCATAAATCTCAATCATACTTTGTGTGGCGATGTATCAAATTGTTAGAGCCCACGTAGAAAGGAACAATGAGATCTAAAAAATCTTACATATAATGCACTATCGAATTAATTCAAGATTAAGAATAGCAATTTACTATTTACAAAATGAAGATGTAAAGAGATTTGTATTCGCTAGAGTGTAGAGTAACAAGTGGTAGGGAGGTACAAAATCCAGGATTACCGATTTGCATTGTCGTTTGCCATTAAACATTAACTGCTAATCTAAATTTCGCATTATGAATTATTAAAAGTTAAGCCTATAGGAACAGCATTTAAATTCGCTAAGAATGAAAATGTAGATGGTAAGTTAGGTAAAAAATATTTGAATGCAATCGGTCTAGAAACCCACTAGGTATAGATTAGCGACACTATTATGAATAGTATTCGAGGATCACTCGAGTTTATCAAAGCATAGGTATACGATCCTAATTCCAAAAAAGGGGCGAATAATTCATCAGCAGCTTCGGCTAAAACCCTCGACGTCGCATTATAACCAGCGAATGTACTTGCGAATTGCATCCCCGACACGCGCGCACAAATCAAGTGTGCACTGCATGCACGTGACCTGTGCAAAACTCAGCCCAGACTTATACATATATACAAATAGGCATATGTGCATGGACGTGCGCGTGCCTGTATGTGCATGTGTATACGAATATACCGAGGCTGTCGGAGAGTGTGGAAATGGATCAACGCCCGCATGAATCATAGCAGTGAGTGGCTGTGTGTACGTATGCGCGTTGCTGCTGCTGCTGCTGCTGCTACTGGCTTTTGCTGCAACTCTCTGCCTCTCCCGAGAAATAGATTAACGGCTGTCGCCCCAAGCCGACGTCTTCGAGGTAGGGCGCAGACCCTCACTGAATCAAAGGCATCTACACCGGTCTACACGCGCCGCTACTATACCGACTGCATCGTTTTGCTGCCTCGCGTGAGAAATCTCTGCATATATAAGAATTTTCGAAAAACCGAATGGGAGTCTGATGGCGAAGGGCCGTGAAATGTAAGAAGAGTTCCGAGAGATTTATATGTTCTTTGACAACGTGTTTTTTATATCAATATAAAAGTGATAAAAACGTTGGAGATGGCTCAAATAACGAGGTTTTCCTTTAAATTACAGAAAGAAATTACTTAATTTTCTGTCGACTGTAATTTCAGTCCAAGTAGCCGCATTCGAAATTGAAAAACATGTTCTAAATCTAGACTCTTTCAATTTTAAAATGCTTTTTTGAATAATATCGATGTTTTTTATTTGAGCTAAAGTTACGACCATCCATACCTAAGTCTTTTTTTTTCTGAAAATTGTTCTAGTTTCGTAAGTAGCGTTGAAAAGATGGTACAAATTTGATGTGCTTACGATGCAATGTTAATGGGGGTCTCCTTTAAAACTAACATGGTATTCTAAATTAATTCTCAATACATGTATCCTTTAATTTAAAAGAAGAATAACTTATCACTCGTTAAGTGTAGGAAATCTCTTTTAGTTACTCTTAAATTACTCAGTCTTTTACGAGTGCACTATTTTTAACGCAGTAAAAAATTTAATAAACATGCTTCAACAGTAGTGTTTGTGCAAAAAAATTTAGTGGTTATTAATGTTATTGCTCAGAACAAAGTGGCAAGTATAAACAATAATAATAAAATCACGAACGAGAAAAAAATTCTTTATCAAATGTGAATTCCAAAAAGGTTTTGGATTTTGCAAATCGGAAAAATCAAAGCTCAAAAGATTCTTGAGAGGTAATAAATTATCCACTTCATACTATAGTAATGAAAGCTGAACGAAAGCGTAATTAAAGTTAAGTAGAATGAGTCAGACGCAGCTCAACAAGCCTCATACACTTTCGTCGTAAATTTTATGAAGCCTGTTTTCTACTAAACAATAGCTTTACGCTTAAGTATGCTTTTGTCTAGTAATTAAGAGTTCTATGCTGTGTATTTAAATAAAAGCTTCGTATGTTTTTCAAAAATGGTTGGTTTATTGCTTTATCAGAGAAAAAACTACTTCGTATGCTAATGTAGAAGAGAATAGATACCAAAATTGCGCTATTAAAAAATATAAAACAATAAAAATTACTAAGTACCTGATTGAAGCCTATAAAATATTAATAACATATCATTATTTATTTTTTAATTTTTCGCATCAGTCATCAAAGCAAATTTTAAGTATTCATTTACTGTGAAATATGGATCGAATATCAAGTGAAATTGAAATTTATGAATATTTGGTGGGACTTTTTTTCGATACTAAATAAGTCCTATACGTATAATAAATTAATTTACAGACAGTATAAGCGTTCAATTTCGGAAACTAAATTTTTTATGTGAATGTAGCTAGTAAAGTGTTACTTACATCGTGCAACAATGATTATGCAATGCTGATGTCTATAACACGTGCTGGTTAATATAAATGCAATAAAAACTCGACATAAAGTCACAATTTGTTACAGGTTGACACCATTACTGTTTGATTTGCTGCAGCGTTGCAATACACTCATTATACTTTGATATTAATCAAAACACTGAACAATTATAGCATTTTTCAGGCATCTGTCACTTTTTATTAGTCTATATATATGAAAATAGAATTTCATTGTATATTAGTCAGTAAATGTTAGTCGTACGATTAATAATATTGCTTATACATTTACGCGATTATTAAAATTTTCGAAAATAAATTTTCAAGTTCTGCATTGATCAAACAAACATTCCGGTCGGTATTTATGTTCGGATGATTAATATCTACCTACGTTCTATCTATAAAATTTGATTATGCAGCGATAATAGTTGATAATGGCTTATCGCTGACACAATGTGATGGACGATTACGCGTTAAAAAAAATGGTAAAGATGTTTTAGCATAGCATTGTATTAGTCAATTTTAGTTTCTAACGAATTTAAAATAATACTTTAATCAATGATTTAAATGTATTAGTATTTATTGGAGAACAGTATTTAGAACAGTATCTCTTTATTTAGTTAAATGCGACAGAAGTAATTTTATTAAATTTTGAAATCCGATTGATGCTTGCTCTACCAGATTATAAAATAATATTACCAAATTTATAATTAGCTTTATTTTTATATAGATTTGGGATTTAGCAAATCATAACCTTTAATAAGCCTTTAAACAGTAAATAGCAAGTTAAACTTACATTAAAAATTCTAGAAATATATAATATTTCATTAGAAATACAATATTTTTTAACAATTAAATAAGGTTTATATGTGTACAAAATGTGGTTATATTATGAAATGTTAATTTTGTTAAAGTGCATACTTTTAGTAATATTAACGAAATAAATCGCGTGAAATACTAACTTACTTTTTTATTTACGAATACTTTAAACAGTTTACAAATTATTTACAGATGAAGATTTATTGATGAATCGAGCATGCAAGATAATTTATGCTTAAATGCATGTTATTTTGTGTCCTTGAAAAATGTAAGAATAAATCATAAGCTAACCACACATTGATATTTTCGAAATTGATTTCGTAAACATTGATTTGCAAATACTATCTGTACAATATTTCGTTTCTATTAAATTTGTGGCAGGTCAAAAATTTCGTTATCCAAGCTGATTCATTACTTTTTAAAGAATATTAATACATTTTATTATCATTACATAGCAGCAACGTTGGAATTTTTAACAGTATCACGCTTATCAATTCTCCAGCAAAATGTTAAGTTTACAAATGCATTTAGCACTATATTCATTCATTATCTACAGATATCACAATATTAGACAAAGGACAGTTTTGTTTGCTGACCGTTCACTTTAGCAAGCGTGTGTATCTGCGCGTGTATCGAGCGCATGCGCGAATGTGCGCATAGCGCCATGCGCACGAGGATTGCTCTCACTGTAATCACTTTCTTTTAAAGACGTTCTCCAGTTCGTACGATCAAAAAGTTTGTCTCTATTTCATTAGTCATCATTAAATTGAATCATTATTAATAAAATTTATTAATTGTGTACCACAAAATACTATAATGTGAATAGATAGTATAAAAATTATAAAAACGTCGAAAGATGAGTTGCGACATACATTTTTGTACTGACTGTACTACGGGTATAGATAAAGTATATTGAAATTAACAAATATAGGAAAAGTGCTATTCAAATTTAGAAAAGTTCGACTAACCGGTGAGCGTCATTAAAGCTTATAATAATGCAACTTTATTTAATAATTTGCTATTAACGAAAACGAACTAAAATGCGCTTCTAAATAGCACTTTATCGCGAAATTTTCCCAACTAAGTATATTTCTTCCTTTTCAAATTGCACTCACTTGCACACACATACACACACACACCCGGTGATGCGCACCAAACTGCCGCGCGTTAGGTCAAAACTGATACAGCAAAACAAAACTGACTCTCTCGCGCGCGCGGGAACAAAGAAAACTCCTCGGCACTTTGCTGCAACTGTCGAAAAACGCACCAACTTGCATTAGCAAACGGTCTTTCGCAGTCATGGGG
>UELV01079239.1:0-18083 GCA_900490015.1 Megastigmus stigmatizans | reverse complement strand
ATGCGCGTGTAAAAAGTCTCTCGCGAAGAAGCCAATGACGAAAATAAACGTGTACCACAAGCGCGTGCAGACGGCGACTGGACCTCGAGTCTCGACTCGACAGTCATAACTCGCGAGTGCACACTCACTCGTATACGGACGGCTCGCAGCTGTAATCTTCCGTCTATGTGTGGGTGAACCTTTGGAACATGTGTCGGTGCAAAAAGAAGGTGGGGGCATAAAAGAGATACCAGCCACAAGGTAAAACGGGAAACGGAGAAAGGAACAAACAGATGGTGGGAGAACGCCGAGTTAACTTTGTAGCACGCGACTGACGCTACTATACCTATGGCTGTGTGCGTGTGTACACGTCCGTGTATATGCTCGCCCGATGATTATATATTTTGGCGCGTTGCGAGAAGCGGAGACGGAAAAAGTCGACGGCGATTAAAGTGATAAAAGATACTAAAGTTTACAAGGATTCTTCAATAGTATTGTGGCGAACGTTGATGAGTTTATTAACATTTTTTGACTTTCCTTGTTCATAATTTTGTATTATGTATGCGTAATAATTAAAAATCATCTTTTTGCTAATAGAAAAGATCAAGATGAAATCTACACTGCATTTATAAAGATACAACTTTCATAATGGCCCACTAACGTACCTTAGTACTAAGAGTATAATAATACTTCCAAAATATTTTATAAGTATTGTAAAGTGAACGATGGGAAACGTCATTGCAGCCTATGAAAACCTTATTCTTCATCGTTCTTGTTTATATATTCCTCACAAAGCCTATCGTAAACAGAGAGTCCAATGCGAGCTTCAAGTTTTCGCGAGATAAGATTTCATGGAAATAAATATAATACAAAAATATCCTTTGCAAATCATGATTTTATCAACAAATGGTTTATCATACTAGCAGCATTTAAGAATTTTTATCTATTACAACGTCTAATAAAATAAAAAAAAAGTTTCTTATTTGAAAATAATAATCAGAAGTTATTTATTATAAAAATATGAATTGATAAAATTTACATTTGTAAAATATAAAGAATAGACTTCATAATAGTGAATTAATTCATGGAATTGAAGTTTTTTTTTGACATTTTATGTTCGTACAGGTGCCAAGTCCATACAAAAATTAATTTAAACTGAATTTTTTTTATTGTAAAATTTTTATTGTTCAGGACAAACACTAAAATAAATAAGCAATAACTAACTTTCATTATACTTTGTTAAATATTCTAATTGAAATGTTTTCCAAACTTCTATTTATAAAAATGCCACGATATACTATTATACAATAGCAGTAGTTTGAAACGGACTAAATATTTTGTTTTTCATCACAAAATATTTAGTTCAATATAAATTTTAGATTTCGCATACACGAAATTTTTCCCTCTAGCATTTTTTGTTGAACTATATTTAAATATATAGTTACGTAGCTCTAATTTGATTCCACACAAATAGGGAATTTTCAAATAATAAGCCACTTTTATTTTTCCATTGAAAATTAAAAAATTTTAAATATTTAATTACTTATTTTATTTAAAATTAAAAACGTTTTATTAGTGCATTTTTGTTCGATTTTATACTGTTTTTTATTTAAATGGACGTATTTAGAATTTCTTTCAAAATTTTCCATTCCCACCGCATAAAGGCCCGTGTCAACAACCTTTCAATGTCAAACGCCCAAATTAATTTTTCTCTTCCCATTCACTGTCTCTTCTCACCTGGTCAACGCCAAATAGTAAAAAAAATATTGTCTGATTGAAATATAGTATTTTAAGGCATCAAAATCTTAAAACTAATCAAAATTGAAGTTATTCCAATCACGTTCTTGACCAATGAAGAGTAAAAATTTTATTTTTCATAAACCGTATTCCCAAATCTTAAAATAAATATACTGAACGTATATGAATCTAAAAGAAAGAAAATTGATATGAACATGAGATATGAAAATGCAGTATGCAAAATAGTCTTTAACTGAATCTATAATAATTAAGCACATAAGGTGTCTGTAAGTTTTAGCTGAGTATGAATTGAAAATATGCTTAAGTAAACGATATAAACCTTATAAAACTTTAATTATAGCAAAATAAAATAAATTTAACTAGGTTTTAGATTCAGAAATTTTGCTGCGCAGTGTGTGCGTCATAAATTTAATCAACACTTTTTTATTTTTCATCCAAATGAACTGTTTAAAAGCTTAAATTATTTGTTAATGTATTTAGCATCGATTCACCAACACGAAATTTGAAGAAATACTCTTGATAGGGAATTAATTATTTATTATTGCCGATTTTATACAAATTTTATACAAGTACAGTCTGTTTCAAAACTTATTTTTTTCTATAAAATCGTCTATAATTCACTATTAAATGTAATGTTTTCTTATAACTTTTAGTGAATCGATGCGAAATACTTAAACAAACAATCGAAACTTTGTAAAAGTTAAATTGTATGAAAAATAAAAAAGTATTAACTAATTTTATGATCGCGTACAGTTCAGCAAAATTTGTATTTCTGAAACAGAGCTGTATTAATTTTCTTTTACTATGCAATGAAAGTCTTTTTAGGGCTTATATCGTTTCCTTAAGTGGGTTTATATTCCGACTAAGCTGTAAACTAATTATTGCAGATTTTGTAGACTAACTTTCGGCACAGATTATACGTGTGATTCAATCTTAATACCAAAATCCAAACTCAAATGATGCATCAAAATAAAAAAAGGAAGATAAGATAGCACGCGCACTTTTTAAAAGATGATTTAAAAGATCAAAAATAGTTTTTTTTTTACAATATCTTGAAAAAAATCAATATCGGTAATCTTCTTCTTTTACTGCAAATAAGACGCTAAAATTTCAAAATGATCTAGCGAAAGTGTGAAAACTATAAAAAAAAAAGAAACAACGAAACCATTGAAAAACTGCCTATAGTACAAGTCTCGTACGAGATCGCGTCTACACAAGCGCGTGTGTGGGTGTGCGTACATGTGCATACGGGCGCATCTCTTGGAGGGGGGACACTCACTGCCGACGAGAAAGAAAAGAGAGACAAAAGCCTGTACATATATATATACGATTTGAAATACTCTCCGCGAAGAAGGGGAGAGAGAGAGAGAAACTGTCGAGCGTATAAGTGTAAAAAAGATATTAGAGGACAAAGATTGAGGCTATAGAAGCGTAAAAGGCACTATACTTACTTGTACGCGGGCTGACATCATCCTACGCGAAATAGAATTTGAGGTTAGATGACTGGCGAGTGCGCGCGATATTATCTTGTAACCGCGTCGTGCCTTTGCCCTGGGGCTTATTTGTTTTTCTTGTAACTAATTGCTGTACTAAAAAATTCCTATTAATTGCCGAGTTTAACGATATCGTATTCATACGTTTTTATATTAGTAGTTTTTTTTTTATAGGTATTACACGTACGCTTTTTCACTGCTTGGGAAAACCTATAGTGCTAGGATCGGAAAAATTTCTACGTCACCGTTATAGAGTCGCTAATTTTTGCATTCGAAATATTATATATAAAGATAAAAGTTAATATTTGAAACAATACTCTCGTATTGTTAACTCGGCAACGATAAGTTTCATAAAATGCCATTCATAATTTACAGACCTTTTTATCGCTAAAATTTTCTAAATATAGGTTTCGTAATGAAACTTGTGCCAAAATTGTCGATTAGAATTATTATTTCTTTGTTTGTGACATAGTCGTAAAAAGTTGCAGTGTGATGACAACGAGGGAGAGAGAGAGATGGCATGTTGCCGTAAGTATAGAAAATGCCCGCGCGAAAAGAAGAGGGAAGGGGAGGAGAGAAAGAAAAGAGAAGGGTTGGGAGAGCGGTTAACGCTTTTATCGACAGCACGCCATCCGTCCGCGCGCGCCCCTCATTTCCCTTTGTTCCCGTGTGCGATGCCTTAGTTCCATATTGCACTTTTATGGCGGAGACGCTGGTGGCGGGTTTTATGAGCTTTCGATGTATCGTATAACTTCCAACCCGAGCCGAGCACCGCCGTAGTCGGCCATATATAGTCGCTGCGGGTCAGTCCCGCGGATAGACCTTTGAATGATGTGCGGTCTGTAGGGTAAAGGAAGTAGATACTCTTTTAAATACAAAAAAATAGGTAGAGTAAGTATAGTGAAAATACGTTTTTGATAAAAAACAAATTAGATATGTTATTGATTCTGTCGTTTTGATGTTTTTTTTTTTTCGAATAGGTAAAAAAGAAAAAGTACAAGTATTGGTATAGCAGTGCACGGGATAACAACTATTTTCATCCTAAAAATGAGGATATGAGTTGTCAGGTCACTTAATAGGAGCCACCAACAAATCGACCCTAACCAAGCCTGGTATACTCCTCTCTCGACCCCACCGGAGACATCCAATTTCGTACGTTGCCATCGTCTACAGTCCTCTTTCTCCTCTCCCTCTCGGTCTGTCTAGGATCAGATATAGCGTCGCAGTGGCCACCGTGTCATTGTTATAATTATGCGGTCAACCACGACCGGTGAGATGCTGAAGTTTCCCCCCTGGAGCTTGACAATTAACAGTTTCGGTCATGACTCCGCGCGCGATATGTTACATGCGCAATAACGTAACGGATATTCTCTTTTTTTTTATCTGTTTCAAGGAAAATACTGATTTGCTTAAATTCGTATTTATGTATGTGCGCAGACCTTGATTTATATGGCCGAATATATTTTAAATATTTTCAGGGTTTACGCTGTAGTTTTTATGTGTCAATGTTCAATTATGTAAGTATAGGTTTATAATTGTAAAACTTTTTATTTACTATTATTAATGCTGATTGATCGTCTTACAGAAGTGCACGTATGCGCAATAAAAGTGGCGTTGGACAATTGATTGCGTTCTAATAATAAAAAATACGTTTCTCTAATAAAAATTATGAAAATGATAAAATAAAGCCGCCTCTTTATGGTGGACGTAAATTCAGTGCTTCATTCCACAATAAAGTACCTTCCATATAATACCATATATAGCATCTCTTAATGGGAAGGTTGAGTTTAACTTTACGATTCTATACTTGGATTAGAGTTTGTTGACTTTCAGCAATCAATTCAAAATTATGCATTATAAATAACAGATTAAGACTCTTAATACGTTGTACTTATATCGCTGTTCAAAAAGTAACATTTCTATTTAGATTAATAGAAAAGTGCGCGGCAATCATTGCTTTGATCCTCATTTTAATTAGTTAATTGCAGCCGATAAAAGTGCGTCGAGTCTTGGGCGGCGTTTTGCATCAAGCTGCCTCTCGTATAATTAAACCGAAAAAATATTTTTCAGTTTGGCCGTATAGTGGGCAGCCGAGGATGGAAAAAAGAGGGAAGACCTCTGAAAACGAGTTTCTCTCTCACTTGGGGCGCGAGTCCGCAGCCGAGAAACTTTCTTAATCATTTTCTTTGCGCACCACCCTCGAAAAAGTTATATGTTGCGTATATCGCAAAGTTGCTACACCGACGCGCACTTTCAAAGGTTAATTAAGGCGTTAGCCTTATCGGAGTAGTGGGAGAGAATTTAAAGGTGGGCTGGGAAAAGCTCATCCGTGATAGAGGGCCTTTCGATATAAAATCACTTTTTCCTTCTCTTTTATTTGCGAGTATTTTGCTTAAAACGAAACAACAACGATGATTTTAGTCAATTGAAGAAAATCAAAGAACACTTTATGAACTAATTGCATCAAATGTTTCTACTTACAGTTTTCAGAGAATTTTACGTTTAATGATACCGCATCTAACCTTTTATTTAAAAATCAAATATTTCTTCCAATGCTATAGCGTAATAAATCATAAGGACCAATATTT
Source organism: Megastigmus stigmatizans (assembly GCA_900490015.1). Lineage (NCBI taxonomy): Eukaryota > Metazoa > Arthropoda > Insecta > Hymenoptera > Megastigmidae > Megastigmus > Megastigmus stigmatizans. Next base: position 12,265 of record UELV01079239.1, on the reverse strand, counting down.
TTCTGTTTCCAAAAGAAATATCTTGGAACGTTATTCCCGAATCGATACAGTATGCATTAAAGACGTATATAGATGCTTCTATACTCGCGTACTATCTTTATGAAAAATGTGAAATACCTGTCATCTTTTGTAAATATCAAGAATAATGTTTAAAAAAGATCAATTTTAGAGAATGTAAGATTCGTGACTCTTATGGATCTTGACCTACTCAACACGATCGCACCATTACTTTTCATTGTAAAAGTGGGGAAAACTCGTTGGTTTTGTGGATTACAATCTCGTTATTCACGTACTTCAGGATGCATGGCTTCTCCCTAGAAATCAAGGCTTTCTCAAGCTCTCACTTCCAAACTAAATTCTACAATCTAATACCTCAGATTTAAGACTCTTAAACTCTAAACGCTCAAGTTCTAAGTCTTCAAACTATATAGTAGACACTTAAATAATAGTGTGGCATAAGAGAAATTATGTAAGAATATCGGAGAGCGTGAACAGGATAGTCAAATCCAAAAAATGTGAAGATAATTCCTCACATGCCCAATGAAAATTAATAGCTTCATTATATTCAGCAGACGAGATCTGTAAGAAACACTATATACATTTTTTTTACGTTTCCATCGATGGATTAAAGTTGGTATTTACTTTTAATTCAATAATATACTTGTGCATATAAATGAAGTTGTATTTCTTACAAAGCTTTTTGTTTATGACACAAGATTTGTTTCGATCATTTTATATTGCAAGTACGCATAATTAAAATAAAAATAATTTTCTTTACTGCTCCTAGTGATTGTTGTTTTTCATTTAAGAAACTTGGAAATGTCATTTCGGCTCTATGAAACCAATTATTTACAGATTTAAGTGCACAAAATCTTGGCCACTATTGTGACAAAAGGAGTTTATAAATTCTAATGAACAAAGGAATCGGTGGGCGATTTTTAAAATACAACGACCACGTCTACGACACACAGAGTTGCTCGAGCGGGTTTTACGAGGATAGGCAGAGGCCTTTGTGTACACGTCGCGAATGGCCCAACGGATAAGACGCGAGCCGATAAGACGAGCATGGATTCACTCATGCAAACGACCGTTAAGGGAACCCTTCCCATTGCCTTTACGCTTCCTCTCTCTCTCTCCCTCTCTCTCTCGTTCTCAGCATTACACGCGCCACGTGTGCCAAGCATATCTTTAGTTGCCTCCCATCAAATTCTGCCCTTGTACCAGCGAAAATTGGGCTTTTCGCTATCTGCCCTTGCTTGAATTTTCAATGCGATGTGCTCTGCACTAGCATCGGTGCTTTTAAGGGCCCAGTCGTTTACGCGAAATGACTGCTTCTTGAACTGATGGATGATTTTTGGGGAAAAATTATTTCAATAAGAGAATACGGTTGTCAACGAAAGACTGCAAGTTCAGAGGATAAACGTCTTCATAAAAAGCTTTAGTAAACTAATATTATATTTTGTTTTAGAATTGCTGTAAAGGTATTTTATAAAATTTTTTTGTTAAACTATACAATTATTTTTAAAATGATTTATTACTTTGAAGAAGTATTTCTGATTTCAATGTTGGTTCTAAAAATGAAAATTCATTTTATAGGCAAAGTTCGTTAAATGCCGAATTATTTTGAATTAATATTAAAATCAGTATATTAAAAGAAAGCAAATACTTTGACGTCCGCGCGGTTCATTTTTTATCAATTTTCATTTATTTTACTTTCCAAGCTCGATGCGCCGAGCTACTTTTGTCTCCGAACCTCACAAGTAAGGTTCCTGCTCTCGCCTCTAGCGTTCTTCGCTAAAAGGCAGCAAGAGCCCCACTTCCTCGCTCTAGGCGAGTATCTCGCCATTGAGCGTACAGGGGAGAATCGAGTAAAACTGTCATCTACGTGGGCGAGCCTGAAAGTAAAACTCCTCTGAGTTTTCTCGTCGCGATCGACTCACGCGAAAGATACGCGCTTAATTTTCTTATTCCAAAGACTCGAAAGTGCTCTATCGATTAATTTAATAGAATTGATTGAAATTTTATTTTTTCTATCTCCTATTTCCCCTCTCTCTGAGTTAGCTACTAACGGCAACTTTAATTTAAGCACTTTAACTCTGAAGCATCCAATTTTCCCAGTAAAAGTCGTTTCAAAACGGTTAATGAATTACTAATGAAAAATTTTTAAGTATTTTCCTCTGCTCAGTCAAAGATCAATAAGGTTAATGTCCCAATTTCTACTCACGTCCCTATTTATACCCACTTCGTGTTTTTTTATGTTATTACAAATATCAAATATATTTCTAAACTATTAAAACATTCGCAGAATCATTTAATCAATTAAAAAGTATTACTTATATATAAGGTCATGAAGTAAATATAACACCTACAATAGAAGCAGTACTATATAAGTAGAAATGGGTCCTAAGTGAGCAGAAATCGGGACATTCACCTAATAACACCTTAAAGACCGTATAGACTAAAAAATATAGTAATCCATTTGGAACTTGTTGTCTGACCGAAAGCTACGAACAATAATCCAAGAAATTGTAGAAAAAAATTGTTGCTTATTTTGCATAAATGCTTATGTTAATTAACGTATAATTAGTAGTTTTCCAAATACTGGTATTTTCTTGTACAAAACTTGTGTTATGTTAAGCAAATGAAACAAAATATGTTAAATCTATTGAAAATGAAAGCCTCCTACTGCATATGAATAGAAATATTGAAATTGATGCTGAATGTCTCATTTGAACAGGTAGTCGGGTCAGAAGATTCACGGTTAGTGCCGGATATAAACAACTTTTATCCCCTAATTACGGCCGAGCGTCATGGCTTTAGCTTACTCTCTTCCATTCTAATTCACAGGGCTTTATTACAGAAGCAGAGGCAGCAGCTGATTACGACAACGCATGCATTACGAACGAATACTTGGTAGGGCTCCGCGCTCCTAATTTCACCTGCTGGAGAAAGGTTAAGTAGTTTCGCCTGTGTTGCTATGCCGCTGCGCTACTGCCGCTGTGCTACTGCCGCTGCTGCTGTGCACTTCCTCACCGCGAAGTTCGACTCGTGCGCGAAACTAATTTCAGGTGAACATGCGAAATGGCTTTGACTTTTCGTGATGACAGCTTTTGCTAAACGCGCCTCTATTCTACAGACTTTAATTTTTACGGTTTTAGAGAAAAAGTGCTGATGACGGGTTCTGTCAAAGTTAGAATTACCACACTTTTAGTTATTCTTCGATTTAGTATCCAATTTTTAAAAACTTGGACAGGTTCAGGTGTCTTTAATTATAGTACAAATATCCGTAGTAGAGTTTATTTTAAAAAGTAGCTACTGTTGCTACAATTTTAATTCAACATTAATCTAAATTTTTAATATTTTCGTGTAAGGTGCCCTTATAATATGGATAAAGGCCGTCTAAATTTTTAGTCTTTTTATTTTACACATTTTTCCTCGTTGGAAATATTTAGTGGATTCCATCCAGAAAGGATAAAAATGTATTCATTTTTTGTTTTATTCTTTATCGGGATCATATTTTTTTTATTATGGCGGGCATAAAGTTCCCCCTTCAAACTTTAATATCATATAAGTTTTTTATTAGTAGCTGCTATAGTTTTTTTTATGTCCATTTTAATATTGAATTCAATGCCAGGGCATCGCCCTTTAAATCTACAGGTCAAGAAGCTTAGAATGATTTTTAAAGGAAATTTTATATTAATAAAAATTATCGTTCAAATTTTTAAATCCACTTATATTTCTTATCAGCCAAAATAAAATGATTTAATTTTTCTTAAAAATATTGATTCTTTGAAAAAGTAAAAGGTATTTTCCCCCATCCTGTTTGTTGTTGAGCTATTTCTTTAACAAAGTTTATACTATTCGAAGCTTCAAATCGTTTGAACGGAATGAAGGAAGCTTCAAATTTTCAAAGTGGAGAAGTTTGAAAGTCCTAGAAGCGAAGATAATTTCGAGTTTTTTTGTGCAAACGAAGTTTTTCAGTACTTTAACTTTCGAAAATCAAATCTACTTTCGGAGCGAATAATGAAAGTCATCGAAAAACTAAATAAAATTAAAAAAAAGTGTCTACCTAATATGTTCTCAATTTTTAAAATTTTAAAGTTCCGCAACTTCATTTCATAAAAATTTCAAATTTCCTTGTTACAAATTTTTAGTATTCGGAATGTTAAAGGGTTAAAATATTTGTACTTCCTATAAGATACTTTTGAGCTTTGTAGTTACCGAAAAAACTAATCTAAAAAATAGCTATAAAAAGTGTCTAATATTCGTTTGTTGTCTCCTTAAAATAATTCCACCTGTAGTATCTTTGCCTGACTACTCTATGTCCTATGAATCCTTCAATTTTCTCATCTCGTATACATTTCAACTTGATAGTCGGAAAGTTCGGAAAAGTACTAACGAATAGTAGTCTCGAAGTCTTCGAATAAAAAATCTACTACCTACGGAACAAGTAATAAAATCAAAGAGACTCACCAAGACGAATGTCCACTCTGCTGAGGAATAGAGGGCAGTGCACCAGGAGGTATGGACCTCCTAACCGGTTGGCAGCAGGTGGTCCTCTGCGTTGTCACCGCATCCACGCCACAGCACACCGCTTGCTGCTGCTGTTGTTGCTGTTGCTGCTGCTGCTGTTGCTGCTGTTGTTGTTGCTGTTGCTGCTGTTGCTGTTGTTGGCTAGCAACGTGCCGAGGCGTACTGGCGGCAGCAGCGCTGACAGCAAAGTCAGCGGGGCTGGGCCTCGCCTTGGACCTGAGCAGCGGCGAGGTGGAGAAGCCGTCCCTTTGCACGGAAGTGGAGCTGCTGGAGCTGCTCGAGCCGGGACTTCCGCCCAAACGGCCTGGGGACTGGTAGGCGAAGCCGCGATAACGGAAGTGGCTCTGGTGCGTAGTCGCGTAGGGATAGCCGGCGGGCGGTGGTAGCCGGTAGTGATGGTGGAAGCCGAGGTCGCGGCGCATGTACGAGTCGCCTGGATCGGTCGCCGGCACGTAACGATCTGCCGGGGTGTGCGCACCAGGTGGCACATATCTGTCCACGTAACGATCTGGGTAGAGGACCTCCGGAGGCGGCTGAGGCACGTACCTGCGTAGAAAGACAATGGGAGCTTTGAAGACGCCAATTCAAGTGCACTAATTCCTTAGAGTCTAGTCCTATTTTCTTATTCTTATTGTGGAGAACTACCTATTGTACTTTAATACACATTATTTTTTTTTTTCTAGGGCGATGGTTACAATGTGGATATGAGCGCTTTAAGAACGTAAACATCAATTGTTTAACAGTCTAGCTATAGTCGTTATTATGTTACTAGTCGAGGTAAATAAGTCTCTAGGTATATATCAGTTTTGTTACAATTTGGATATTTCAATCTTGTACACTTAAAACTTATTTTGCTTTTCACTAAAACTTCCTGTAATAAAATGAATACATACTTTTAATACCGAAGTTATCTAAAGTAAATGTTTTTATAAGTTCAAATCCGAATAACCATGCTTATATAGTTAAGTAGATCTTAAAAATTCGTTATCAGTGCCAGCTTTTTTTCTAGTTCTTAAAGCTTAATAAGTATAGTAAAAGAATTAACCTGTAGCTTAAAAATGAATTGTTAAAATTAAAGACCCTAATTAATCAGTGGCATTGATTAATAAATTGCTCTTATCTTATATTATTATGAACCCAATTACAGGTGAAAGTGACCAACTTTATTATAAAACGATGCTTTGAGAAAAAGCAATTGACTCGATGATACGATAGTATTAACGAAAGTGCTTATAGGTGGAACAAAATCCAATCAGTTTTATCCATAATTTACCCGTTCCTACCGGATCCCTATTTTTTTTTTTATACACGGGTAATGAAAAAAAAACTTGATCTATTAACTATTACTCGAGCTTTGTTTCTGCTACACATTAGTAGTAGTTGGAACTACAGTCCAGTTCTACAATCTGAGCTTAAATATAGAAAAAATATAGTAACTACTCACCTCTCTACTGGTGTATGAGCAGCAGGGGGTACATAAGTGCCACCACCCGAAACGTAACTCCTATCGGAGGCCCCCGACGATATGGACGCGCATGAATTGGCGATGCGACCTGACCCACTGTACCTGTCTTTAGGTTTCGGCAAGGACAGGTACTTGTCGACATTCCCGCGAGCCGGCGAGTATCGTTCAGTGGTGGTGCAGTGATACCTGTCGGAACTGGTAGTCTGGAAGCGGGCGTCGTTGGTCGCACTGGAGTATCTGTCCATGTCGTAGCGATCGGTACGATCGACAAACTGGTGATCGGTCTGGTTTGTGGCGAGGTGGTCGTAGCTGCCGCGTTCGTTGCCAACCGCGGCATTCGCGTAGCTGCTCTGCACCGACTTTGACAGCTGGTGGTGGTACTTGTCGCTGGCGACCTGCTTGGAAGACTGCTGGGAGAAGCAGTTGGCTGTGTGGCCGGACGGATTCGGACCGTCGGGCGTGGGTGAGAGGGCGGCGGCGTAGCGCGACTGTTGCTGCTGTTGCTGTTGCTGCTGCTGCTCGACGACGCTCGTCGATTGCGTGCCGATGCTGTTGCTACCGCCGCCGCCGCCCGAGCTGAATGCTTGATGATGCGAGCCCCGACTCGTCGTCGTTGCTTCGGCCGACGATGGCGAGGATGTGGAGGACAATAGTCGCTCCGTCGATGAACTGGATGAGTATCTGGAAGAGTTTATTCGATTCGGTTAGATTACAGCTGATTCGATCGGCTGCACCAACTACTTGACAAGGAAAACTGAATATTTAAATCATTTGATATAGTAGTAGCATATTGCGGAATCGAAGACTGAGGACATTGATCTCATAAAAAGTTGCATTTACTAAATTTGAGGAACAAAGTATATAAGAAAAAGCACTCGGAGTATGCCTGCATACGTAACATGTCTGTCTGAAAAGTTTCAAGTTAAAGCAAGTGACTTTACCTGGCTATCTCGTTGGCTGTCTGTCTAGCGTCGTGAGCGGCGCTACCGACGCTGGACATGTATCGCTCATTTCCGCCAACAAATCGATCAGTCGGCCTACTCTGAGCGTATCTCTGCATCGCCAGATCGTTGAATCTATCGCTGGTGGCGACGTATCGCTGACTCGCTGATCCAGCGACGGCGGCGCCGCTGTCCTGGTAACCCTGGAACCTGGCGGAAAAGTCTGTGGGTGCCGGTGAGGCAGAGGCTCTGCTATCCGCGTACTTCTGACACGCAGCCTCGATCGCACGATCCGTCGAGTACCTCCTGCTGATTTGCTCGGCACCGCTACCCGACGAACCGATCGTCGACGCGAGTATCCTTTCGCTTGACGAGTAGCGCTGGTGCGCCCCTTCGGGATTCGGCGAGCTCGTGAGATACCTTTCCGTGGCGCAGGCGATGCTGGCGAATCTATCGTGATGATGCTGTTGCTGCTGGGCCTGTTGCTGCTGCTGTTGCTGCTGCTGCTGCTGCTGCTGCTGTTGCTGTTGCTGCGACGTCGTCGTCTGGTGATTGTGGTAGCGCTCGTGAAGCGGCGAGTCCTTGAGGTAGCCGTTGCCACTGCGCTCGTTGGACTTGCCGCTGCTGCCGTTATTGCTGGTGGTGGTAGTGGTGGTGCTGCTGCCGCCGGCGAACCTCTCTGGCACCGGCGCATGGATCGGTGACGACGAGAGTAGCCTCTCGGTTGACGAGACTCCGTAGCGAATTGAGGCGGCCGAGCCGGTGATGTCCTTGAGGCTCGATGAGCCGTAGGCGCATCGCTCGGCGGCCGTAAGGGCGCCCAGCACCGGCGAGGCCGAGGCGAGTAGTCGCTCGGTCGAGGCGACAGCGTACCGTTGCTGATCCTTGGCCTCCCCAGGCCCTCCACCTGGCATCGAGACCGAGGGGAGCTGGCCTCCTGTCGCGGATGAGCCGACCGTCCCAGCCAGCAGTCGCTCGGCCGAGGCGAATCGCTGCTCCTTGGCGGACATTGGCGATGCCGGTGCGGCGCCGTAAAGGTCACGGGTGCTCGGAGAACCGGCGGCAAGAAGGCGATCAGCAGGAGGATAACCAGACAGAGACTGTGAGGAGGCGTACTTGTCGCTGGCGGTTGGGGAGAGCGGAGGCGGTGGGACGAATCGATCGCTGGCCGGCGCTGGGGATGGAGGCGACGGGAAAGTCTCCGCGGAGAAAGGACTGACGCCGCCGCTCGAGGCAGCGACGAGGACGCTCGAGTTCGCGTATTCGCTGCCCCCGATGATGCCGCTGGCGCTGCTTTGTTTCGTCTGATGCTGGGACTGATGAGAGCGCTCGGCAGCAGAGGACAGCTGCTGATAGGTGCGATAGTCGAGGCTCGACGACGCGCTGCCGCAGGTTCCGGCGCTGGTCTGCTGCAGTTGTCTGCTGGCCGAATCGTTGCCGCTGCCGCTGTTGCCGCCGCCGTTGCTGGGATTGCTGCTCTCGGCGAATCTGCTGAACCGATGATCCCCGAGGAGGCTCTGGGAGATTGGCTGGCAGACCTGTCTGGAGTTGGAGCCTCCCGAGCCGTACTGATGCTGCAACTGGTCATTGCTTTGGGAGGATGATCGATGCTGGTCCTGGTGATGCTGTTGCTGCTGCTGCTGCTGGCCAGAGGTGGAGGACGATTGCTGCTTGTGGTAGCAGTCGAGGCCGACGCTGGCGTAGCCGCCTGCTTGGCTAGCGACAACGTGGCCGCTCGAGCTGACTGCTGATCCGTGGAGCGGTGATAAGGGTAGTGGCTGGCCGTACTGGCCGCTCGTATGCTGGTGCAACAGGAGACGTTCTCTTCGGCCATAGTCGTCGTCTGTCGGCATCCTGGTGGCCCGGGGCCCACTGTCAGGACATCTGTAATCAAGAAATTTCATCCCTTAGTTAGCTACTTCCCTTGACTATATTCGGTATCTTATTTTAATTACAAGTATTAAGCTCTAGTATATTATGTAAAATAGTAGTAATTGCGAATTCTCTTTCGTTTTCATTCAGAATTATATATGTGATTGATAATATACATTTCGTTCAAGGACGATTGATATTAATTAATTGCGGTAAATCTTTGTCGCGGTAATCAGTAAGGTCCATGTAATGAATAAAGCCTGAATGACGGTGAAAGGGAGTGGGATTCTAACAACGATAATAAATATCGTGCCCAAGATGTTGCCTACTTTGTCAAATTGCAGCGGAATTTTTAATCGTTACAACCCTGACATACTGCAGAGTACAGAAATTAAAAATAATGAAAAAGAGGAATATAACTTTTGCTAAACGAGATATATTTGAAGTGCCCTACCCGACATTAAATTGCTAATGGAAATTAATTGTCTGCAATATTAAGTTCTGTTAACTTTAATAAATGCAGACAACATAAAATATGAAATGTAGAATCACATGTTTTGGCACAGTGCAATGAGACTTTCTCATGTCTTTTTAACCTTATATGCATTCGTATCAGTTTACATCATTATGGCTTTAATAAGTTGAAAAGTACAATAAGTTACTTCTTCAGAAGTACAACGAATGGACCTTCGGTCTGTCGATCGTTGAAAATTAAAAATGACAGACACGTTCGAGTGCAACGTTAATAAAAGCTATTAGCTGCCGCGGCACCAATCGTAAATACGACCGGACGCTTTTTATTACTATCGTTCCTCCTCCCAGTTGAAAATGCCTTGCAACCAACCAAAGCAAAAAAGTTTCACCCTCGAACGACAGCAACGGCGACAACGGAGCCCAATGAAACATTCGACGGCGCGCACGCACTGCATAATCGAGTGCAAATTAATCGAGGCTCGAGTGAGAGAGCAGCAGCAGCAGCAGTAACGGCTGCGCCACTCGCACTCGGGAAAATATGGGTGAGGTGGACCGATGCGCGCCACTGTGTACATATAATAGCATCCGTGGAACAACGACTCCATAGCGGCGTAAGCCCACCGCCGCGGCTTGTCCGCAGAACACCAGCGCGCACGGATATATCGCTAATCGATGAACCGCGGCTTAAGCGGTCTTGCAGGGGCCACAGCGCCGGATTTTTCGGGACAGGTGCGTTTGATTCTTTTTTTTTTTTGCACCGCGAATGTCTGCGTAAGCTATTTCGAGCTGATAGTTTCGCTGGTTTTTTTTTATGAGCTTCTTACGAGCTATCGCGTTAGGAGAGGAATGGCGTTACTGTGCGCGTGAGATTTTTATCTGTGAAAATGACTATAGAATTTTGTTTTTTAACTTTTAGGATAAATAAATTGTCGCTAACTAATGAAAGACTTAAATTTACTGTAATTATATTTTATATATATACAATTGTCGAATACATAGTAATTTCAAATATATAACATTTTTCCACGCGTGCAATTTTAGATTCTCTTACTGGAAAGGATCAAGTAATTTATGACGCGATAACTACGAAATGCTCAAATGGAATTTGAAGAAATTCATTTGTGAATCTATTAGAGGTCCCTTGCGGCTTGTCACTTAAATTTTATTGCATGTTTAATTAAGATTCTTGTGCCATTTCTTGCGTAAATTTCATATGAGATTCCTTATAAAAACAATTTAATAGGATATTTAAAACTCAATGTTCTTAAAATTGGACCTATGATTTTCTATTGCACATTCATTATATCTCGGAGAGTAGTTTCCTTATTTCCCTCGCTATAGATTTTTAATTTTATTATTCATAGCATTAAACAATTTCTGCTTATTTTACAAATCAATATGATCAACCAACTCATTTAAAAGTCATCTATTATTTTATATCATTATTATCTTTCAATAATTCTTGCGTCAACTTTATCGAAGGCCTTACAGCCTCATTGGTAATCCCTCGGGCTTATAAATATGCTTGCGTAATGCTTGTATAACCGATTCCAAAGATTAATCAAAGAGCTGTCTTGCATAACGCAATCCGAGCAATTGTAGTTATGGTCGATCGCGCTATTATTAATTTTACACTTCTCCATCGATAGGTAGTAGCAGTAAAAGAAAAAAGAAAGCAAAAGTCATGAATTGTGTTTATAATATAACCAAATCGTACATAGTTTTCCACCCGTAGGCCAAGGGAGATACAGAGAAAAAAGAAAACGTAGCAGCAAAGAGACAAATGGAATGAGAAAAAAGGGGCGAGAGCAAAAGAGAACTTTAGCGCCATCGCCCGAAGAGATCGTAAAGATAAAACGCACCTGGCGTACCTTAAGTAAGTGAGCAATCTATATCAGTCCTGAGTGCCAGACGGTAAAAAAACAAAAAGTTGAAAGAAGGAAAATGCTTAGACGGCCACCACCTGTGATATGACTGATCGTCATCGAAAAGTCACTGCTTTCTTTCGTTACAGCTTGCATATCGCACGCTGCAGGCACCATTTTCCTCTTTTCCTCTTCTCTTTCTAGCTTTCAATTTAAACGCCACTTTTTAGCTAAGGTATTTTTCTCGACAAAGAATACTATTTTTATTGTTAATATATTTTATGCTAAAATCGTTTATCTTTTTGATAAATTAATAAATTACCAAATTTAATACAATGAAAATTAAATCTTTTATGCTTATTCTCTAAACAAAATAGGAAATTAAACCGTTTTCAATAAAAAAAAGAAAAATATTGCACGTAAAAAGTGCGCTCAAGTTATCTAAACTCGTGTAATAGGCCATCTTGAGCTTCGCTCGAGCGACAAACTGTAACCACGTCGTGATAATCTAGTTTCGCTCACTATAGTTGAGCAACATACTATTCCTTCACTCAAATTAGCTCAAATGTTTAATTCCGTCTAAAGAAAACTCAATTCTATCCGCTGTTCTAAAACTGCTTTTGCAGTTGACAAGTTTAAAATACCAACAATTCGTAACACAGATTTGTATAATAGGTGGTCTTAAAATATCATTTAGAATTAATATACAGTCAACATAAATGTTTTGCGCTGAATCAGAAGTTCTCCATCACATAAGGTTTTTTAGATATTAAAAATTGAACGACCAAAAATTACCTTACTGCATCCAGAGAATTAAATACATGGTGCAAGCAAATTCCGCTTGTGAAAATCAGTTATGAAATTGTAAAAACAAGTTAGTAATTAATTTATACCACGCATGGTTATCAGAAAGAAAAATTTCCTTTTTTTACATTTTAAGATTAGAATATGTCTAAATCCTAACCGATAAAGCAATTTCATAGTCGGATTCATAATCAGCGACCCATATAATTTACCAGACTTTACTTTCAGATCCCTTGGAGGAGAATCTTGTTGGTCTGTGCAATTATACTGTCAGAAATATATATTCGGTTTAGGGCAATCCATACTGTGTA
>UELV01079237.1:4156-16299 GCA_900490015.1 Megastigmus stigmatizans | reverse complement strand
AATTTAATAGACCACAGGCTTGAATTTCGATACCTCAAATGCTCGTAAAATAAATGTAGCACTGTTTGGTCTATGAAACTTTTTACACATACTATGTGATGCATTAATAATAAGCTCTAAATTTAAATAATTCAAGATTAATGCATTTTATCAATTTAATCAACCACAGGCTTGAATTTCGATACCTTAAGTGCTCGTAAAATATATCTAGCACTGTTTAGTCTATGAAACTTTTTACACAGATTCTATGATTCATCAAGAATAAGTTTTTAAAATTACAGACAATAAACCGTCTCTAAATTTAAATAATTCAAGATTAATGCATTTTATCAATTTAATCGGCCACAGGCTTGAATATCGATACGTCAAGAGCTGGTAAAAGAAATCTAGCAGTGTTTAGTCTATGAAACTTTGCATACAGATTCTATGATGCATTAACAATAAGTTTTTTAAATTACAGACTATAAACTATCTCTAAATTTAAATAATTCAAGAGTAATGCATTAATGCATTAATCTTAAATTATTCATATTTGGAGGCTATTCAATGATTGTCATTGTTAAAGCTTATTATCAATGCATCATAGAGTACCTGTAAAAAGTTTCATAGACTAAACAGTGCTAGATTTATTTTACGAGCATTTGAGGTATCGAAATTCAAGCCTGTTGCCGATTATATTGATAAAATGCATTAATCTTTAATTATTTAAATTTGTAGGCTACTCAATGATTGTCATTGTTAAAGCTTATTATTAATGCATCACATAGTATGTGTAAAAAGTTTCATAGACCAAACAGTACTACATTTATTTTACGAGCATTTGAGGTATCGAAATTCAAGCCTGTTGCCGATTATATTGATAAAATGCATTAATCTTTAATTATTTAAATTTGGAGGCTATTCAATGATTGTCATTGTTAAAGCTTATTAATAATGCATCACAGAGTATGTGTAAAAAGTTTCATAGACCAAACAGTGCTAGATTTATTTTACGAGCACTTGAGGTATCGACATGCATGCCTGTGGCCGATTAAATTGATAAAATGCATTAATCTTGGATTATTTAAATTTGGAGACTGTTTAATGATTGTAATAATAAGCTGTTGCCTTCTTTTAATTAGAAATCGTTTCAAGCTCATGGATTTCTGAATAAAAACATGAGTTTTGCTATTGAACGAGATTCTTATTAGGAATCCTTAATCCTTATAGGAATAGATATTTGCATGCCATTTTGTATTTGCGAATAGCGCGTCGATACTCTGAGCCACCTCAGAGACAATATTCATACTCGTGCAGTGTACGCGACCAATACAAGCCCGCGTTACGTGTCACGTGTGAGAAGACAGCCGACGAACAAATGCAATATCTATAGGTATACTTATAGCGCTCAGCCGCTTGCTCGTCCGAAGACTTGGACAACGCAGTGAGCGTCTATGTTTTCAGCTAAGCGAGTAGAGCAGGGAAGGTTAGGCGCGCTCTCCTTCCCGTTTCCCGGTGCTGCAGCCGTGGCGCGGAAGCTCCGCCTACTCTCTCCTCTGTCGCCGGCGCGGTACCGGCAGCGGGAGCTGATTGGCTGATTTTCTAAATTTTCAATCGCCTATAACTTCAAAATTATGCATTTAATCGGAAAACGGAAAAGTTACGTATGGCTTAGAATTCTCTCCTCTATCCGGTGGATCGTTTTTCGGCATAGATAGAGGGACGCCCTGATATATATTGACTTTAATGCATTTCCCAAATTGAATGTGATAAGCGTAGAATAAATATGATCTATAAATTGATAATTTGTGGCATACATAAAATCTAAATTTTTTTTATATTCATTTGTTATATCTAATTGTTTAAAACGGTTTAAGATGACATATAACATCGGCATTCTATTGAGAGTATCCACTTTCGCTTCTCCCAATAGATAGATAGTTTCTGAAATATTAAGCTTCAAAGTTTTTGCTTAATTTTTTTCTAATAATGGCAGCTTAATATTCAGGTGTAATAACTTGGAAGCTATTGGAAATAGAGCGAATATAAGTAAATTTTGATTTTCTATTAAGAGATGAGTAAAAATATAATGCCGATGTTACATGCAATCTTTAATTATTAATTAATAATTCATTATGAATGAGAGAGAACAGAATTAAAATGCTCGATTCGCCGAATAAGAGCGATTAAAAAATTAAAAAATATAAATTTACCTACCTTCGTCACTCTTCGAGGGAGCAGTACTCCAAATCTTCGGAGTCGTCAACAGCACTCAGGATGACAATCCCTACACCCATATCAAAACATACCGGCTGCTTAGTGTCGAGGCCCCTATTTTCCTCCTGCTTATCCTCCACATCTACGTACCTCTCATCGTAGTACTCCTCCTCGTACACCTCATCGCAGTCCATTTTTATTAAATGTCAGTTAAATTAAATTGTCAATTAAATTGTCACTTATCTTAAAATTGTCACTTTAAAAAAAAAAAAATATCTAGCACAGATACTTAAGGCAGACTCAGTTACTATTGTAAAAAGAATATCGCCAAGGTTGGCGAATATTCCTTTTCTAGAAAACTACTGATTAGTATAGACACTTTAGTCCTCTACGTATCTTTGATTTCACAATACGTAGAACAAGTCATGGTCTGTCCAATACACGCATTTTATGTATTTGTCACACCGCTGGTTTGTAACAAAGCACATACAAGAAAATTTGTAAGTCTTTCTGCACTTTGCGGAAACCCACCCAGTGCAACAAATAAAATAACCCCAAGGTGTAAGTAGGTTTTTCTCATAATAACGCACTAAGCAACTCACACACTTGCCGACTCTCGAAATTTTTGGAGGTTCGGGTCTTTCAACGCGCACATCACTTTCTATATCACTGTC
Source organism: Megastigmus stigmatizans (assembly GCA_900490015.1). Lineage (NCBI taxonomy): Eukaryota > Metazoa > Arthropoda > Insecta > Hymenoptera > Megastigmidae > Megastigmus > Megastigmus stigmatizans. The sequence continues at coordinate 13,429 of UELV01079237.1, read as the reverse complement.
TACAACACTATCACTATTTTCACTACTAACTAAAACTTCCGCGACATTCGACACTCGCTCGATATCAAGATCCGAGATATCCAGATCACTTAAGTTTTTATAATCCTTGATCATCGAACTGTCACTTGAACTGTCGTTTATCCGTTTATCTTTATTCTTTTCTAACAACGCTAGACAACGTCGATATCTTCGCGATTCTCCTCGTGGCCGAGGTGCAAAATTTTTAATAAAGACTCCTCGCACTCATGGACGGGTAAAACATCCATAATGCAAGGAGCCCGAACGACGACTGAGTGCTCAAGAGCATCACGTAAAATTTTCTAAAACTTTTACCTAATGTCAGCATTTTTTAATAACGCGCGATACCGAAGAGCGAGAGAGAGAGAGAGAGTATAGGGTGTCTCGGAGATCATATGTCATATGAAAGGCATACGCGAGACAGATAATACGCTGTTTTTGTCTGCATTAAAAGTTTTTTAGATGCATGTGAGCCGTCGATGACTCGTGTCGACTTCAAAAAAGCATTACAATGAGAAAATAAGTTAGATTATAATAGAGTTATATATTCTTTTATATTTAAGCTTTTTGGATGGTCTACACATTCCTGAAGTTTTAGACAATATCGAGTCGGATGCCTCGTGTCGACTTTGAAAAAGCAATTCAAGAAAAAAAAAATTGTACATTCTTTTACATGAAACTTTTTTTCAAATGACTTGCACATCCTTGAAGCTTGAGACAATATTAATGTGGCTTTCTCGGATATGTATTTTCATTTGAATCGCGAATACAATTGTTCTTATATACCATTTTCGCACATCTGAAACTCGAGAAATATAAAGTCGAATTTCTCAGTTTCTAGAGATCGAGAATAATACATTTGTTTAGAATAATACAAAGCACAAGCTTCGTTTGCAATTTCATTGCATATAGAATGCATTAAGTGCCAATGAGTATTTCTAGCTAAACAGCCAATGAAATCTAATATAATAAAGCTAATTATTTTTAAACCAGCTGTAGACTGTTTATGGATTACTTATAGACCGCTTTTGACATATAAATTGATAAAAATGACTTGTTTTGAAGTGGTTATTTGAGGGCTTGATTTAAAGTGCTCAAGTCAAGGAAAATTTTAAGACCTCATATGATGAAATCGGTTATGTCAGTCAGAGTTAGATTTTCAAATGTATTTAGGGGCTATATCGACCAATCACAGACCTTCACCAAATATTCTGAAAAAATTCAGACGTATTCCGGTAATGGAACAACTTTTGTATATAATGAATATGAGGTAAAATGCAACAACTTTTGTATTTACCATTTTTATGTCTTGTCAGAAAATTTCGAGATAAAAAATCACAAAGATTTGAAAATTCAAAAAAATTCCATTTCGTGTATCTTTAAGACTTGGTAGTAATTAAACCCTTGTATATAGGTCTTTCAAAATTTAGAAATATGTTTTGGACATAGAATGCAATATTTTCCAAAAGTTCCAGCGATTTTTAAATTTTTTATTTTTCCGTTTGTATGGAATCACTCATATATATAAAATTCGTATTCTCATACCTATGCTAGAACTAGAGATGGTCGTAATCAAGTTCACCAATTCAACAGCTTTGTTAGTATACGCATAAAATCTTAGTTCTCCAAATAACCTCCAACTCTGAATTTCGATTTCGTCTACTCCCTCATTACATGTTTATCATAGAGTGGTGAATTTATCTCATACGAGCTATAAAATAGTATACGACAATCGTTCTATACATCACACGGTATGACTTAGCACCCTCGCTTCGCTTGGGCGTTGACTTCACGCTGTGCTATAATGAGCCACTTATAGCATCAGTATCGTCATATACTATTGTATATTGCGAAATCTAAAATATACTCAATGGCGTTAGATGTAAAAGTCTAGAATTTAATTGATTTATTTTTCATTGAATTGCATGTAAAATGTAACATACACAGAATATATTTTTGACGCTCAAACTGTTAACTCGAAAGCTTTCGATTAATGAGTGTATGAGTCTACGTTTGATTTATTTTTTTTATTGTATGTAAAATCCTAAAGAACATAATCTATTTTTTATGTCAGAAGACAATTATCCAAAGACAGTTCATAGATCACTCATGATTTGTGTCATGGGCTTAGTACGGTAACGCCAGTAGCGCACACACTGAAAAATGATAGATTTTACTGCTTGACGAGCGCAAATAATCCACTACTGTTGTCTAAGAATACTTAAACTTTATTACGTGGTTCCATGTAATGCTCGATGATCACCATTCAAAATTAAAAGTCTAGTAAATTTCGTTTCTCGGGACAAGATATACGGATGTCTCTGGTCTGGATGAAAGATAGAATAACGTAGCCGCACGCCAACACGGATTAATTCTTCATCATCTATTAGTCTTTTCCGAGGGAGTCCCTTCTTCTTCAAAAGTGCTTGATAGTCTTCCGAGAGAAAAGTGGTTTGTACATGTCGAATCTAAAATTTTCTAGCCAAATCGAGTTGAATGGGAGTAAGAACCTTCAAATTTTGACTTGATGACCATGGTTCCCTGGACTCAAACAAGAAGTTTGGACTAGAAAATGAAAGAGTCTTTTGAGAATCTTCTTCCAGAGAAACTCCGATAAAAAGATTTTTTTTTTAATCCTTTTGAACTATAAGTTTTCAAAAAGTATTCAAAATGACATCGTTATAAATATTATTAAAGCCACATTACAGAAAGTATTTATAAAGTATCCTTTTTTGGAAAAAATGAGAAATGAATAATTTGCAATGTTCAGTTTTATGTACTGATAAAGGAATCTACAGGAGTTCTTTTAAGTGGAATCCATTACAGTCAAATCTGTCAAAAAGTAAAAAGTAAAAAGTAAAAATATCAGTGTATTAAATTCAAAAATAATTAGTAAAGTATTCTTTTTTTTTAAGAAATTGCAAATTAAAAATTTATGTAACTAAAGTCTATTTTTACAAACACAACACTAAATATTATCTATAATGTTCTAAATTAATTAGAAATAAATGAGGAACTTTTTCCATAAACTGTTATACTTTTTCTGAATTATTCTTTTAATCACTCTATTACGTGCATATTTTTACGTATAATATAATATAATTATGTATGCGTGTCACGTTTGCATTCTAATACGTATGCGCAGTAAAGTGGATTATAGTTATGATAAAATTGGTAAACCGTTATTATTTTTTATATAAATTTTTTATATATTAAATTAACGAGTATACCCTTAAAGAAAATTTATATGTACATATAAACTAATTTTACACTTGTGGGGTGAATGAACGAATACGAGTTTCGGCACAAAATTTACACACGACCAGTATCTCGACGAGCAGTATCGGTAAGTGACACTTTGCTGGGAGAGATTTATCTACATTGCTCTTCGGAAAATTGAGGCACGGAACAAAGTGCCTCGAATTGATAACGGCATTGCCCGGGATTAAACTGATCCCGAAAGCTACCAGGGGTCGTGACATCGGAGTAAGCTGATTCCAAGTCAGTTCCCCATAAAAACTGTTACAAAATTATAAATTTTTGTTGTTCTCATGTCAATCCAGATTCTGTAAACATATTATATAGTGTCACGCCCGCGACTTGGCTATTCAGTTTCCTACGGACAGCCAGCGCCTACAAGATACCTTCATCAGTCGAATTAGACTCCTCACGCGCGATAAGCGCCAACGGTCATCCGAGGGTGTTTAATCGTCTGGGAAGATTCTACCTCCCTCCAAGGGATTCACTAGTATCGATCTCGCGGAAAGACGCAGCAAGCGTTAGTGATAGTACGGCTGACAGCAAGCGTTAGTGATAGTACGACTGATCCAAGAGACACACATCACTCCGTCGGTATTTAAATCAATAAATACATCTTCGATTTTAATAATCTGATTTCTCATTCCAACATCCACTGATACTCAATCCTCCCACGTAATATTAGTGCTAAGTGCGGGGTTCCGGTTGGAAAGTGCACACAGCGTATGATCGGAAAAAACCAAAAATTTTTTTTCTTGCCCCACAAAATTTTACTTCTTACCTTGTGGTTTAGAACCGTAATAAATAAGTCGCAGAAGAAAGAGAGAAAAGAAAGAACATACTTCCTCTTCCGTTTATCGCCGTTAGCGAACATCGACGATCGTGAATATACACACGCGGGAAAACCGCACGGTCGTGCTGATACTTCAATCACTCAGTGGCCGTACAGAATTAATATAGGTACAGTGCATTATTTTATTTTATATTCATTTGTCCCTAAAGCGTATACACATCCAGGAGAAACCATTTCATCGACCCCGAGGGAGAACAGCTCATGGTTTTTCACGCTTTTGTATTAGAGTTTTTAATAAAATACGGGAGTACGATTGTATCGAGTATATACGTGTATGTATATACCTGCCGAAGCTTATAAATTTTAACTAGTAAGGTATTCTATAAGTACACTATGAGAAAAACAAAGTTGCAGTTACTGTATACCATCCGGTTACGCTAACCGGAGAAGTCTCCAGTACACATTACCGAATATTCCGGTAGGACTCTCCAGTAGCCTATACTGTATTTGCCCATGTCGACGAACCGGACCGACACAGTTGGTGTTACCTGAACAGTGACTTTGGCATCCTCGATAGAAATTGAGAATTTCACTTGTCATCGTTTGAATAACTAATAACTTTTTTTATTTATACTACCATGAATATACATTTTTACGTATACTTATGTTCTGAACTAAAAAAAAAATTAAGAATCAGAGAAACTAAAATATCTTCAAAACCTATCAACCAAATATTTCTAAAAAATATACCCTCTATTCTAAAATCCTATAAAAAAGTATAAAATAAATTTTGAAATTTAAAAATTACACGTACAGATACGAAAAAATTTCTCATAAATAGTCAATTTTTGGAAAATTATTTTTTTACAACCGTACAAACCTTTCATGAAGCAAAAAATATTGTCTTATGTACACCGTAATTTACAGCGGGTCTTTGTTGGGACTGGTCATAACCAAATTCATAGCATGGAAATCCCCCTTTCTGGGGGTCCTCTACTACTGATATATCTTAGAGTTTTTTCAGGAAGAAATTCGGCGGCACAACCCGAGAATGAAGCGTCCTTATCGAAAGAGGCCATAGCCGGATAGCCCGCGATAACAGACATGCCAATCCCCATCAGACTAGGAAGCCGCTTTCGGATGCAGCAGACAAGCGCAAGGACGCATGGAGGGGGTGCACTATGGGCGTAAATGCAAAGTTTAGAAAAAAAAATAAAAATGCACCGTCTAGAAGTGACATACGGACGTAGTTTTTATAAATAGTAGGTAAAACATTGTAGATGAACGGAAACTTGTTGACACGATGAAAAAAAAAACTGCCAGAATGTACTCAAATATATGAAAAATCGAGTAAAATGAAATAGGAACATACTAGCGCAATGAATTTTTATGGAGCTTCAAGATTAAGGATTGCGGAATATAGAAAAACTATATAGAAAGTTTTATTGTAACATTATAACCTTGAAAATATGGTCCTTAAGCGTCAATTTTTGGAAAACATTTGTCTAGTTGATTGCAAAATACGACTCAAGCTGTAGAGCAAATGTTTAAAATCATTTTTCATAGCTTAGGGACCGCTAAATCAGATAATTCAATTCATATTGACTAAAAACACGACCTCAAATATTAGTGACGTGCAAATGATCAATAAGAACACTTTTTCATATTTAATTGTTTATAATTCTTAAGTGTACTAAAATGTAATGGCATTCAATAAATGATGTTTAAAATATGAAACAAACCATATAACTTTCTAACCTCAATCTAGGTAAGTCATGATAATCTAACTTATAAATACTACCGTCCATACTCTTAATGAAAGCGTAGTTATTTTACTTTTCAATTTTTCAATTAGTTGGTTAAGAATGTAAGCTGAATAACAGATCCCTATTTATTCAGTCAGTTCAATAGTTGTTTTTAATGTATTTTTTTATGCATAGTCCAAATCGGGCCGTCAAATACTCTTATCACATCAAGATTTTAAGATATCTTAACCTAAAAGTAGTAAAAACACGTTGGCTTGCCCTATTTGCGGTTATACTACTTCATGAATTGATTTTTTCACACAAAACCCATTTAGAATTTTCCGAATATCTTATTTTGTTTTAGAGATATGGTCCATTTAAATTCATTAAATCAGAGTTTTCTTTACAACGTTACATAAATTAAAAAATCCATCTAGCAAACCCAAACCCCATCATTTTAAACATTAAACCTCGAACCCCATGATCCAAAAACACAAAGCAACAAACCACAAGCAAATCACCCTCGAGTGCGTAATTTTAAGTACAAAACCTTACAACCACAACCCAAACCCCCAAACCCAAACCAGATCACCATCGACTGCGTACTTTTAATCACATAACCTCATAACCATAACCAAAAGTTCCAAATCCAAAGCAGATCACGCTCGAGTATATAATTTTCAACACATAACCTTATTACTATAACTCAAACCCCTAGGCACAAAGAAGAACACCTTCGAGTACGTTATTTTAAGCACTTAACCTCACAACCGCAATCAAACGCCACAAACCTTAAGGAGATCACTCTTGAGAGCGTAATTTTTAACTCAATACTTCATTACGCTAACGCGAAGGCCTAAACTCAATGCATTTCTCCCTCGAGCGTGTAATTTTAAGCATATAAACCAAAACCTCAAACCCAAAGCAGTTCACCCACGAGTGCGTAATTATTAGCAAATAACCGCAGAACTATAACCTATAGGCCTAAACCAAAGCAGATCACGCTCGAGTGCGTAGTCTTAAGCACATAACCGCAGAACTATAACCCAATGGCTCAATCTCCATGCAGATTCCCCACGAGTGCATAATTTTAAGCATATAGTCCCAGAACAATATTTGAAAGCCCCAAACCCAGAGCAGTTAGCATTCGAGTGCGTATATTTAAGCACATAACCTCATTACTATAACTCGAAACGCTAAGCCCAAAGAAGATCACTCTCAATGGCGTACTTTTAATCATATAACACAAAGCCCTATACCTAAGGCATTTTACCCACGAGAACCTAATTTGAAGTACATAATCGCATAAGCTTTGCAACATTTTGCATTACTTGTGAAATGTACGTTTACTCTTTTAAAGACTGATATTCCAGATACTGAATTAGATAAATGTGAGGAAGATTGCATTCTTATTGTGTTACAATTTCAAGAATTGTATGGAGAAGGTGCAATGACATTCAATGTTCATGCTTTGATGCACTGCGCCGAGTCAGTAAGAAGAACAGGGTCTTTGTTTAAAAATTCAGCTTTTCATTACGAAAGTTTCATTTATATGCTCAAAAAATATATCAGTGTTCCTAAAGGCATGGACATACAAATAGCTAGAAAGCATCTACAATCAATAAATTTTAAATGAAATCGAAGGAAATGTTGAATTCATCTGAAGAAACAGCTAATTATTGTTATAACTTATTTAATACTCATAGGAGAATGTTAAAATTTTATAAAGAAGTTAATGATGTCATGTTTTGTGGAAAAGGCATTTTTATTAGTTATAATAAGTGTATATTCAAAGGAGTGATTTATCATAATGCTAAGACATAGTAAGCATAAAACAGATGATATTTATATCCAATTAATAAATGGTAAATTTTTCAGAATTTTGAAAATATTGCAATGTGCAGATAATACATGTATTTTAAAATTAATATCAATGCTAATAGATTGTAATGACCGCTTTCAAGGCGTTCATTATATTAAGAAATTTTAAAATGAAGACACGAATAACATTATTTTTACTGATATTAAGGGGGTATTATCCCTATAAGCTGTGTTTTCCTATATTCGCCTGAAATAAAAAAAAAATGCATTAATTATATTTAAAAAAATATATATCATATGTTTGACTATAATTTATGATAATTTCAACATGAAAAATAAAAAAATTTCATGGTACCTTGCTAATATTACTTCAGCAACATGTTCTGGCCACGCGCAGGATCCTGACCAAACTATAGGATGGATTTTGCTCTATAATGTCTCAAAACGTCTGTAAAAGACTTCTTGAGGAAATAATGCTACTCATATATTCAAGAAATAAAACCCAGTATTTTCTAAAAGAAAATACTGCTCGATAAGCAAAAAAAATTCTTAAATTTCTATTTTTTTCATATTTACAATGATACATGTTAATTGGAATTTTGGTTAATATAAATAGCATTAGTTTCTCCAGTATGTTATTTACAAATATTTTAAGACCTCATATGCCAAAATCCATCCATTCCAATCCTATTAATAGTTCCTCCAGGATCCAGCGCGTAGACTTTAAAAACACATGAAAGAGATAAATCAATTTGAAGTTAAATATTAACATAATGTTTAATATATTTAAAATACTTACCTAAGCAATTTTTTTTATTTTACTCCTTTTAAAGCAAAGTAAATATTTTCCATAAAAAAGCTCAGTTTATAGTATTCGCATAACCTGAAAGACAATTATATAAGGTAATTTGTGAGGTATGCATATACGTATAAAATAATACATAAAATTATTGTAATTATATGGTCTTAAACTCTTTGATGAATTACATACTTACATGTTTATTGTTAGAACACATATATATTCATGAGTTGTTTACAGACCAATCCAGCATGTGCAGGCAAAGATGATAAGTCATAACATTCTTGCCCGGAAAAAGAAATCACACAAGCACTTTCTTCATATAACACTGGCCACATGTGAAGCAGCGCAAATACTTATCTGATCTCAGTGATTTCTTCATTGAAAATTATTTTATTTTGAATACTTCACATTTATCATAACATTTATTACATCTTACTTTGATTCTATAGGAGACTGTAAACAACTTGAATCTAAATCATATGATTGCATGCAATGCAGTATGTATTCGCTCGAGCTGCCACCTTGCCCCGTCGATAAAGCAGACAACGTGTATTATAATCGACAGAGTAGCGATACTAGTGATGTGTGGTCTTTTGAAAATTGATTACATAATACGTTTATATAATGAACGCAAACTAGTAAATGATTGTTATTTTAAATTATTTATTTACAAGTCCTTAGTTATAATTTTTAAAATGATAACCTTATTAAATAAATGATGCTAAATAGCGGAAATTGTATTTGATGGACACTATATTTTCTTACAGCATTTATGATTGGGAATAGATACCTGGAAAGATCTTCCGTTTACAGAATGAGTTTTAGTATCTGATCAA
>UELV01079236.1:3669-22424 GCA_900490015.1 Megastigmus stigmatizans | reverse complement strand
CATTTACAGCACAAAACCAAGAAGTCACATACGTTTATCAGCCTATACGCTACTAGCAATTATTTTAATTTTTTGCCTTTAGGATTAAATAATATAATTGTCATGTACAATTAATTACATAATAATAAATTTTTTCAAAATATTGAAATTATATTGATTTTTGAAAATACAGTAAAAAATGATAAATGCCTTCTTTGTTATTTAACTTTAATAATAATATATAAACGTTTAATTTATTAAAATAACGTGGTTCCGTCTAATGTAAAGTGACAGTAGTGTTAAAAATAAAACACCTTTCAATTGTAATTATTTTTAGAATTTATCTTTTAAAAATGTAATTACATTGGGGAAGTAAAACATTTAATAAAATTTAATGTTAAATAATTCGATTAAAAATTAACTATTAATGAACTTTGGAGTTTACTCATTTTCACAACTTTCATTTCGCAAAAACCCAGCCGTTATGAACAATTTTGTAAGAATCTCAGAATCATGCACATACGCATATATATATATATATATGGACTATTTCACACCAAAGGAAAATTAAAAAGTTTTTAAATCGCTGAAACTTTAGGAAAATATTATATTTAGTATCCAAATTATTCTCCGAAATTTTGGGAGACCTATATAATTACAAGGATGTAATTACTATCAAATACCAAATATAGCCCAAAAATGGAATGTTTTTTGTTATATACTTTCTTATAAATTAATAAAATGTTGAATACAGAAGTTGTTACATTTTACCTCAAGAACATGTGTGAATTTTTGCAGAATAGTTCCCGAACGGAAAAAATTACTGACCCGCCTTAACTGATCGTCAGGCCCTTAAATTGTTTGCCTTAAGGGCGTCAAGTACGACGCGTGACGAGCCGGACCTTCGGTCCTACAGTGGTCAACCCAATATAAGGTCATCCATAAGTGTACCTTATTTAGGCCTTTATAAAATGTCGGATACCTTAATGCAGGTCCTTGTATGGTCCTGAATTAGTCAGCCATTAAATGGACTTATAAAAAGTTTCTCTATGCAAAATCGAAAAGCAAATCTTTTATTGTTTTATTTATATATATGCAGTCAGTGCATGTAAATAAACATTTGATCAAATATTGTAATGAGCCCGAACCAATGAAGATAGACCCTAATAGAAGCACAGACTCCCATGCAGAAGTGAAGCTATCCCAGCGCAGTTATTACCCCGTAAGGCAGGTGGCGCGCCAAGCTAACTCCTGTGGAGATGTGCAGCAGATGAACAGGCTCCACTCCTGCGGTTGAGTGAGGATGAGGTCGGCAGGAATAAAACAACTCTCTACAAAAGAATTAAATTTATTATTGGCTTCACACATGTGGATGGATCGGCGGTTACACGATGTCTAGCTCGAGCCGTTACAAAAGTTCTTCTTCGCTCTCTCTCTATCTCTCTTTCGCTTCCCCCACTCTACAACCTTAAGGCGGGTCCCCACATACTCCCCTCCGAGTGATAAAGACTATATTTATCGTATACATTTGTACTTAAGATTACTATCACATTAGATTAGGTCGCTGACGAGAGGTTCGACTAGTTTCGCTACGCAGTACGTGGTTACATTTAAAAAGTTAGGAACTATATGCTTAAGGAATGTATACTTTGGTTTGGTTCGCGTTAATATTAAAAACGACTTTTTTGCGCGTATAGGTTTTCAACGGTGGATGTTGCGTAAGATACGGATCATTATACAGTTGTGCTGGCGTGGGGTTTTCGAGATCATCTGGGATGAAGTGAGCCGGTTTAAGAAGCTCGGTGGTAACGGAGCGTGGTGATCCGTTGACGTCGATCTCGTATACGCGATCTGAGAAGCGTTGGAGCACTCGGTGCGGGTCAGTGCAAGAGCGTTGGAGCGGCTTCTTAACGGCTGCGACTCGAAGAAAAACGTGAGAACAAGTGTGTAATTTTTTAAAAAAGAAAGCTCGTTTTTTATGACGGTGTGCGGCGTGTACAGGTTTGATATTTCGCATATGCTCGCGAAATCCCTCTACGAAAACTTGGGGATTTGGTTTGAAATCGTCTGGGTCGAAGAATTCGCCGGGTATTCGCAGCGTTGTTCCGAAGATGAATTCTGCAGGGGACGCGCCGGTATCCGTACGGATATGGTTGCGTAAGCCGATTAGGACGGTAGAAAGTTGACTCACTCAGTTGGTATTAGCATGGCACATGAGTGCTGCTTTGAGGCTGCGATGCCAGCGTTCCACCATGCCATTGGATGCAGGATGGTACGCTGTTGTGCGAATGCGTTGACAGCCGATGGGTGTCAAGAGTGCTGTGAATAACTGGGATTCAAATTGAGCACCTTGATCGGTCGTTAGAGTTTGGGGAGCACCGTATCTAGAAAACCATTGGTCGTAGAAAGTTCGACGCACGGTTTGCGCTGTGATGTTTTTAATGGGAATAGCTTCTGCCCAACATGAGAAACGATCAATAATGGTGAGGAGGTATGAGTAACCGTCGCAGTTGGTTAGCGGGCCAACGATGTCCATGTGAACATGTTTAAAATGTCCGTCCGGAGCTGTGAATTGAGTGGGATTTAGGGTAACGTGGCGCGATACTTTAGATTGCTGGCACTCGAGACAATTCCGGCACCAAGATTTAATGTCGTGATGCATGTTATTCCATACGTAGCGTTTCCTGATGATTTGATCTGTAACTTTCGCGCTGCCATCGGCAGGCAGGTGAAATAGATCGAAAACTCGTTTGCGAAGCGCCGCGGAAATGTACGGACGAAGGGATTCGCCTGTGAGGTCACAGAAAATACGATTGTGATCGGGGCCCCACTCGATACATTTGAGTGTTAATGAGCAGTCGGGTGATTCGCGCATGTGTTTGAGTTCTGGGTCGTTTTCTTGGAATTTGGATAATTCCAGGAGGTCGAATTCCAGAGTTAGGCGAATTGAGTCTACGCGCGATAAAGGATCAGCAACGACGTTAGCGGTTCCGAAGAGAGGCTCTATTCGAGAAGTGAATTGTGATATGAGCGACAGTTGACGTTGCTGACGAGGAGATGCTTTGTCTGAGCGCTGTTGAAAGGCGTAAGTCAGAGGCTTATGGTCTGTTACGATCTTAAAATTCCGTCCATCGAGAAAATGTTTGAAAAATTTTACGGCCTCGTAAATCGCGGTTAATTCGCGGTCGTAGGCGCTGTAGTTAAGTTGGGCTGAGTTTAATTTTCGAGAGAAAAATCCTAAAGGTTTCGACGAGCCTTCGAGGTTCTGCTCTAGAGCAGCGCCTATTGCCGTGTCAGAAGCGTCGGTTATTAGACGCGTTTCTGCCTCGATGGAAGGGTGGCTTAGTAATGTGGCATTCGCCAGTTCGGTTTTTATTTTCCCGAAAGCCTCTTCTGCTTCAGGCGTCCACTCAATTTCTCGAGTGTCGTTTTTGCGCATATTGCGCAGGTAAGGGTGAAGCGGTGCTTGCACGCTAGCTGCGTGAGGAAGGCTGAGGCGATAAAAATTAGCTAACCCGAGGAAACGCTGGAGTTGAACGACGATTTTGGGCTTAGGAAATTCAGATATAGCTCGGACCATGTTGGTCGTAGGTTTAGAACCTATTGAGTTTATAAGATGGCCCAGGAAAACTAACTCGCGTTTACCAAACTCACATTTCTCGAGATTTAGACGTAAAGAGTGTTCTTCCAGACGCTTAAAAACGATGCGTAAGTGTTTTTCGTGTTCAGAATCCGATTCCGAAGCCACGAAAATTGAATATCGAGAATTGGATATCGATCCGGGGTAGTAACCGCGTTGAGGCGACGATAATCGCCGCAAACGCGCCACTTCCCGTCCTTTTTCTTAACTAAATGAATGGGACTAGCCCAAGGGCTGCTGGAAGGCCTGCAAATGCCCTGCTTAACGAGCTGTTGGAATTCTTCCTTGACAGCTTTAAGTTTTTCCGGGGCTAGACGCCTAGGACGCTCGGAAACTGACGGACCCGTGGTAAGTATATGGTGAGTTAGGTCACTAGCCTCGATTGGCTTTGGTGGAGTTCTTCCAGTAATCCTAGGGAATTCGGAAAGTATTTTAAAATATTTACAGGCAGGATCGAGCACACTAATATTACTGGTTTTGGTTGTTCTGAGAAAACCGATAGAAGATATGTTCGTGAGCGAATCGATTAATCTGCGACCGCGCAGATCTACGATAAAGCCGTAATGAGTGAGCAAGTCGGCTCCGATGATGGGGTATGGAACTGCTGCTATACAGAAATTCCACGTGATAGAACGTCTGAGACGTAAGTTCAAGGTGAGGCTTTTTTCGCCAAACGTATCTATGAGGGTATTATTAGCCGCGAAAAGTTTACGTTGAGCGGGCTTTGTTTGGTTTTTGTCGTTTAGGGGAAGCAGAGATATTTCTGCACCTGTGTCGACCAAAAAAGTTAACCCGGATTCTAAATCGCGGATGTGGAGACGCTTGGAGCTATCGAGACCTCCATCAACGATCTCCGTGTGAGGATGTCGTACTAGTTTTCCGTTTTGTCCGATTGAGACCAGGAGTATGGTTTCCTACAGTTACGGGCCTGCTCGCCGTACTTGCGATGGATCCAACATAAACGCGGTGTTGACGTGGACTATTTGTCGTGCCTTTCTCTCGGTTTAGAGTTGGTTCTGGAATGCGAAGATGAACGAGCACGGCTTGGGCGTTGCTGTTTGCGGAAGTTAGATTCGAGGGTAGCTATTTGTCTGATGAGATTCTCTATTTTCGTTTCGATATTACTGGATACGACTGAAATTTGTGTGTGGACCGGTTCTGAAGCTTCGAGAAATTTATCGGCCATTTCTGCGAGCCTTTGAAGCTCTGTGATACCCGAAATTGCGCCACATTGAGACGGTAACTGATCTAGGAAAACGGTGCGAAGGATATCATCGCTGCATCCAGTGCCTAAACCGCGGAGCCGGTTTAGTATTAGGGATGGTTTCCCGCAAATCGAGATTTGACCTTTGATTAACTGTCTGAGGCGAGTTTCGGCTGAGTTTCCGAACGTGGAAATTAGTCTCACTTTAACTTGATCGTAAATGTCGGCTGGGCGAGGTTCGAGCGTGATGATGTCTTCGATGGCTTGCAGAGCTTCCAAATCGAGCTTTTCCGAAATACAATCAGCTTTAGTAGCTGACACCGTAATACCGGCGTTACGCAATGTTATCTCAGCTTGAATAAACCAGGTAGTTGGGTTTTCGCGACGAAAGCTTGCTATTTTGAGTTGGCGGTATATCGCGGCGATGTTCGCGACTTGGCCGGGAGGCTACGGAGGAGCTGCGTTTTGGTTAGCCTCAAGTAATCTTATCCGCGCCTGTGCTACCGCGAGTTCGTTTTGCGCCTGTTCCAGTTGCGGGTCGACGTTATTCATGGTGTTGAGTTAGTACGCACGTTGATATACTTTATGATGCTAACCTATGTACAATGGATTCCCTAAATTACGCACGCAGGCGTAGTACATGTAGAGAATGTTTAACCTAGTTACAATTGCACGCAACTATATTACGCACGCAGGCGTAGTACAATATTGCTTAATCTAGGTTTAAAATTTAAAATTATGACGGCACTGGAACGTTAAAATAAGAATTTTTTGGATGTGCAATTCGCGGCGTGGTGGTGACTGAGCAAGAAACGGAAACGATTGCGTAAAAATAGATGTTATTTTTAGGAGAAACACGTTTAAAATGTTTTGCGCTTGACGTAGTAATTACGTTAATTTATAATTAATTTTTAAAAAAATTATTTTATAAAAGGAAATCGCACATAAGAAACATTAAAATTCTATACGTCGAAATTCGCAAGTTTTGTAATAGCGCGGGAAGGCTCGTGCGTTCTTGGAATTGACGTTAGCACAAGGGAAAAAGAAAGAATCAAAATGGCGTCGCAAGTCGTTGGCGCGAAAGAAAAATTCAAAAAAATGGCGCTTATTCTCACGGAGAAATTTTTCTATTTGGCATTGAAAGCCTTTGGCACAAAAAAAGAAAATTTTGGGCACTGCCTTATTAAAATAAACGCTCGCAAGTACCTTGAAGCGGAATGCGATGCTGATGCCGGTGGCGATGATGAGGTGCCGCGAAGGTGTGCTGAAGAACGTGTTGAACAACACGCTGCGGCTCAGTAGTCGGCTTGGTGTCGTCGGCGACCTGGTGAGACACATTGAAAAACGTGTTGCTGCTCGGAGACGATGTGCTGACCTGGCACGTTGGATCGCTGTTGATCGGCGAAGGCGTGCTTGCTAAGCACGCTGTTGTAGAATGATCGGGCGACACGTGTGCCGAGGCAGTTGCGATGTTCTTGGAGAATGCGCGCTGTGCGCACCAAACCCTCGCCGAAGCTTGAATTTGAAGCGATGTGAAGTGGAGAAGCACGCCGAAAGGCGCACCGACTCTCTGCCGATGAAGCACGCTGAACGGCGTGCTGAAGGAGCCACGCTGTTCCTGTTCAATGCCGGGCGCGCAGACAAAGGCGCGCTGTTGCTTCTGTTGAATGCAGGGCGCGCTGAATCGTCGGTGATTTTCAGACTCTCCTGATGAATCACGTCGGGGTCACCAATGTGGAGATGTGCAGCAGATGAACAGGCTCCACTCCTGCGGTTGAGTGAGGATGAGGTCGGCAGGAATAAAACAACTCTCTACAAAAGAATTAAATTTATTATTGGCTTCATACATGTGGATGGATCGGCGGTTACACGAGGTCTGGCTCGAGCCGTTACAAAAGTTCTTCTTCTTCGCTCTCTCTCTATCTCTCTTTCGCTTCCCCCACTCTACAAAAAAAATTGTCCTTTATTCCTTTTATTACATATTACATCTTTCTTGTACATATTCATATATATATATTTATTTTGCCTTATGCCTTATGGGGCAATAACTGCGCTATGGTAGCTTCACTTTTGCATGGGACTCTGTGCTTCTATTAGATTCTATCTATTAATATGAAATATTAATTTGATATATTAAGTAAAATATAAAAATACATTGTTAATTCATACTGTATTTATTATTAAATGAATCTGTACTATATTATTTATTATTTATTCGTTTTATTATTTTCTTACTTTTAAATATTCAGTAAAGGCAGAAAAGTATAGTACAACATCAATAAATTCAAGCATTTTTATTTATATATAATTACAGCAATAGTACATAAAACTTTTCGAGGGATCTGCTTTTGCATTACACTGCTCAGAAAAAACATACGAATACAAACAAATTTTTGTTTATAGAAACAATTTTCTGTACATGTTTACGTGGTAAATATAGTATTTATTGCAAATTTATTTATTTCTTTATTTAATGATTTCTTAATTCAAAATTTAAAAAACTAATGCCTAATATTTTTTAGAGGCACTTCTTCAAATCTGCAATGTTGGGGAAGCTAGATTGGAGGAGAGAACATTAAGAGCCAGTCCTTGGCATTATTCAAAATTGAATAATGCCAAGGACTGGGATGGATTCCAGAGGCAAAGGCATAAGAAAACCAATGAAAATGCTACAACCGATTAATAGTTCTTATAATTACTTTTATTTTAATAAGAATTATATGTGTAATGACTTTGTAAACGCGCAATTTATGCTCTTAGTTCGAGAATAGTCAGAATCGCGCGGAAAGAGCCAAAAACATTGGATTTATAGATATCGACTTTTATTTATTATCATTATTAATAGAATCATTCGTAAATAATGTGAATTTTTGTAAAAAAAAAAATTACTTTTTTATAAAACATATATAAATATATTCTACTCCGCTTTATTATTTTCATATTTTTCCTATGGTTTTCTTTTCCTAATCTATTTTGGAAAAAATATGATTAACCAAAGGAGGGCCTTGTTAGAACCCAGTATTATGAAATAAGGGTTTCTTTTTTACATCTACTGGTTGACCTCTTTTGGAGCCAACAAGGGCCTGAAATCAACGGACGGTAATAATAAAAAGTACAGGGCCTTGATACCGCCTCGTCATGCGCCATATTAAGTTCCTAGACCGGTGCCATTTATGGACCTTACAATTATTTTAAGACTTTGGATGAGGGCCTTATTATCGCCCTAATTCAGTTTTCGTTGTTGGTGAAGGTCTGGAAGTGGTCAATATAGCACCTATATAGACTTAACAATCTAATCTATGACGACATGACCAATTTCATCCTACGAGGGCTTACAATTTTCCTTTATTTATGTACATTGAATTAAGCCCTTATGGATGATAGGCAGCCCAAAGAGTTAAAAGTTTCAGCACTTTAAAGAAGTTAATTTTATCAATATATGTGTGGAATGTGGATTTAAACTGTTTTTCATAACAAGAATTTTTTCACATGATATTCCACTAGTCACTATTAGTAATTACTTCATTATTTACACAGTCACATGCGATTAAAAATCTTAAATAATCTATTTTTCTTTTTAAACTGGTGTATGTCACTGATCCATATAAACTCCATGGACTTTTACAACCACTTGAATATTAATATTGGTTTAAATTTATTTCAATAAATGGTTTACTATACTCGCTATTAGCAATTACATCACAGTTCATTGTTCAATAAAATCAATTAATATGAAATATATGAAAACTCTATTATTTCTAAATCTTGAGTTCATCACTGATCCAAGTAAATTCTCCTGGAGTTTTATAATTGCTTATACTATTGGTACGAGTACATGTCTAATATAAACTAAGTTTCTTGTTTATAAACTGTAAATCTTCATAGCATTATATTGCCACATTTTGCAACATCTGTGTACTTCATATCAAAGATACGGACATAACTGACTTAACCGCACTGCCGTGTGATTTTATTATCATTTTAATTTTCAGATATTTACATCACTTATAGCACAATATGCTATGAGTCTAATCTGCAAAAAATAAACACAAAGAAATTTCTCTTTTATAATATTTAGAAAATGATCAATAAAAGTATACTTATCTAAAAAGAAACTGCAATGCCAGGCAACGAACTATGGTGTAATTTTCACAATATTCACTTGTGTTGTTGATATTCTTATCAGCTGTCAAAACTGTAGGCCCCAGTGTGGGATACACTCAATAGTATACACTCATCATAGGTATAGCATACTTATAATTACTAACATATTTTTATTCGTAGCAATGAAATCAGCAAATATCAACTAGTAATGAGCAATTAATAACTAGTAATTAGCAATTCGAAACTAGCGATTAGCAATTAACAATAAAATTTTTCTTGACCTTCTCATCTTAAACGTAGACTACAGATTTAATATTATTCCAAAACTCCTCTTACGGAATATAAATAAAAATAACTGTCGTTTATCATTTTCATCGATAAACTCATCGAATTTGAAATAGCTTGGTCTGCTACTTTATCGATAGTAATACCCACAAATTACCTGCCTTCTCGACGATATCGGTATGCAGCGGTAGAGTAGTATCGCGATTCACGACACGAATGCATGCAATCATGTGGTTTAGATAGTTGTTTACAGAGTGTGAAAAGTACTTAGGTATGATGAGCATAAGTGACATAAATGGATTTTCAATAAGAATTTCACTGAAATTATACACGTATATTTGTATCGTTATGTGTTATATATATATAAGTTATATGTTGTATAAACAAAGTGTTTGCTTGTGTGTCATATGTTTTTCAAGCAAATTGAACTAAGGAAAACGTTACTCTCTTCTGGGACTTGTTGGGCAACAGATGATATCGAAATATTCAAAGTACTACTCTACTCGTTTAGCTGAAAACATAGTCACTCACTGCGTTGACCTGCAAGTCCTCGGACGGACAAGCGGCCGAGCGCTATAGATATACCTATAGGTGTTGTATGTGTTCGTCGTCTGTTTTCGCGACACGCGTGACGCGGGCTTGTGTTGGTCGCGTATCCTGTACATTAAAATAATATTAAATCAAAATAAATTCTCTAATTGAATCTGGTTCTTTAGCAAAACTACTTTTTTATTCAGAAATCTATGTTCTTGAAACGATTTCTGATTAAGAAAATGCAACTGAGTATTATTATTTAATGAATAAATAGTAAGTAAATACTAGGAAAAACATTAATTACTCAGAAATATATAAATCAATTATAAAAAACTGTTTCTCAACTATCTGCGCGTTATCATATAAGAGTCCGAATATCTGATTCAATCCAAGGGACGAGAAAGGGACGAAAGAATGGGACTAATTATGGCAATTTATAAATAAATAGAAAAAATGAATATTTACAATAAGATTAATGAATTTTATCATGCTGTTAAAAAACCTCTAAAAGAGTACAGTCTTTGAAACACTGCACACACATTCCGTGATGCATTAAAACTGAGTTTTAAAAATTACAGCCAATAAGCCGTCTCTAAATTTAAATAATACAAGTTAAATTAATTTTTTTCATGCTGTAATTCGGCCACGGGCTTGAATTTCGATACCTCAAATGCACTTAAAAGAAATCTAGTAACGGTCAGTCTTCGAACTTAGCACACAGATTCTTTGAGTCATTAAGAATAAGTTTTAACAATTACAATCATTGAACAATCTCAAAATTTAAATAATCCAAGATTAATGAATTTTATAATGCTATTATTTGGCCTCTGGCTTGTTTTTCGATAACTAAAGTGCTCTTAACAAAAAATCAAAGAATGTTCAGTCTTGAAAAAATTGTACACAGATTCTCTCATGGATTAATAATAAGTTTCAAAAATTACCGTTTTTGAATAGCCTCCAAATTTGAATAATGCAAGTTTAAATGCATTTTTTCATATAGACTAAGAGATAGTAACCGATTCTGTACGATGATTAGTTAACGTCTGCCAATTTTTCTACTTATTATTATGGTTGTAAAGGCCCTAAAAACCGGCCAACTAAAGTGTCCTCGTGGATATTGTTGTCACTATCTGTTTTGCAAATTATTTAAAAAATGAGAAACTTATAGTTATTAGTTGACATCTGCCATATGTTTTGAATTAATTTTTAAGTAAAAAAAATCCGGCGGAAGCTTATTGGCAGACGTTTTCCGTGGATAGATTGCTCAGTAGCACATATGTGAAAATGTCAATTATCTAATAATCTTTAATATTTTTGCAAACAAAAACTATTTTTTTTTTTCTACTTTTTATTTAATAAATAATTTTGTATCCACAAAAATCGTCTGCCAATTTAAAATTGAACATTTATTTAGCAACATATATTTTACAAAAAATCAAATGACAGACGTTAACTAATAATCTTTAATATTTTTGCAAACAAAAACTATTTTTTGTTCTACTTTTTATTTAATAAATAATTTTGTATCCACGAAAATCGTCTGCCAATTTAAAATTGAACATTTAGCAACATATATTTTACAAAAAATCAAATGGCAAACATTAACTAGTAATCTTTAATATTTTTGCAGATAAAAACTATTTTTTTTTTCTATTTTTTATTTAATAAATAATTTTGTATCCACGAAAATCGTCTGCCAATTTAAAATTGAACATTTAGCAACATATATTTTACAAAAAAATCAAATGGCAGACATTAACTAGTAATCTTTAATATTTTTGCAGATAAAAACTATTGTTTTTTTCTATTATACCTTTTCTTTAATAAATAATTTTGTATTCACTATAATCGTCTGCCAATTTAAAAATCATCATTTGAAAACATATATTTTATAAAAAAAATAGACTCAGATGTTAACATATTTTACATTTATACCCTAAAAATTTGACATATCTTCGCGTCTGCCAGTACTTTGTAGCGAGTATAATTGTCTGTCAATAATAATTTCGATACAGTTTGTCGAAAGTAATACAAAAATCATTATTGCAGACGTTAACTAATTGTACACAATAATGACAAATTTTCGTCATTTTACATGACATACCGCAGAACTTGTATCCATCCGATTCGTCTGCCTATTTTCTGACATCATTTTGACGAATAATATAACCGTATTTTTCATTGGCAGACATTTCATTTTTTTTTTTTTTTATCATTTCATCGACATTTTGACATATGTGCTACTGAGCAATCTATCCACGGAAAACGTCTGCCAATAAGCTTCCTCCGGATTTTTTTTTTTCTTGAAAATTAATTTAAAACATATGGCAGATATCAACTAATAATTATAAGTTGCTCATTTTTTTAAAAATTTGCGAAACAGATAGTGACAACAATATCCACGAGGACACTTTAGTTGGCTGGTTTTTAGGGCCTTTACAACCATAATAATAAGTAGGAAAATTGGCAGACGTTAACTTATCATCGCACAGAATCGGTCACTATCTCTTAGTCTAATACTGTAAATCGGCCACTGGTTTGATTTCCGAACTTCAAGCTCATAAAAAAAAATCAGAAAGTGTTCAGTCTTGGAAACATTGTACGCAGATTCTCTGATGCATTAATAATAAGTTAAGTTTTAAATATTACCGTCTTTGAATGGCCTCTAAATTTAGACAATGCAAGTTTAAATGTTTTTTTTCATGATGTAAATCGGCCACTGGTTTGATTTCCTAAACTTCAAGCGCTCATAAAAAAATCAAAAAGTGTTCAGTCTTTGAAACATTGCACACAGATTCTCTGATGCATTAATAATAAGTTAATAATTACCGTCTTTGAATAGCCTCCAAATGTATATAATGCAAATTTAAATGCATTTTAAATTTTTTCATTCTGTGCATCGGCCTTGGGCTTGTTTTCCGATACCTGAAGTACTCGTAAAAAAATCTACAAGGGATTAATTTTTGAAACATTACCAATTTTTTATAAGGGCCGATTGTAGCTGTGAAAAGTGCCATCGATTCCTCCACGTCTACAGGTGCGAAATGGCGAACAGGACTCCGATCAGACTATGTTAAATGATTCGTTTTTTTTTATTTATATCGATTGCTTTGTTACTATTATTGATATATCGGAAAAACCCATAAAAATCGGATTTTCTAATACTCGTTCATATTCAAGTATGTATACTTGATATTCACTGTAAAGTAAAACCTAAACATCATAAAGTACTTTTTTGAAAAATTAAAAATATTTATTATTTTTCGAGATTTATGAATTTTTCTAGAAACAGGTACTTTCGGAAATCAGTCATTGTTGCCCAACGGATGGTCCTAGAGTAACGATCGATATTTTATTTTGTACTTTAACAGTTGCACTACCATTCAATTAAAGAATATTAACAAATTTATTAAGTTTAAGGATCAAGAAATGACTGAAACAATTTCACCTTTTTGGGCATGTTTTTTGGATGTATCTGATTCAATTTTTAATTAATGGAAATAACTCCAATAGAAATCATTGCTGACATTTTTTCACATATTAAAAAAAAATAGATTTTTAAACGACCTTATTTTTATACGAATTTAGAAAGTAATTGGATAATAAAGTAAAGCGTGTGCGTCAGTTGTAGCGGGTGGCGGCGCAAGGAGAAGCCGCACGGTCGCTCTCAAAATCGATTTTGTGCATTCAGAATCTATTTTTATGAGCGCTTGACGTTCGGAAATCAAACCAGTGGCCGAGTTACACCATGAAAAAATGCATTTAAACTTGCATTATTCAAATTTGGAGGCTATTCAAAGACAGTAATTTTTAAAACTCATTATTAATGCATCAGAGAATCTGTGCACAATGTTTCCAAAACTAAACACTTTTTGATTTTTTTTTATGAGCGCTTGGAGTTCGATAATCAAACCAGTGGCCAATTTACAGCATGAAAAAATGCATTTAAACTTGCATTATTCAAATTTGGAGGCTATTAAAGACGGTAATTTTTAAAACTTATTATTAATGCATCAGAGAATCTGTGTACAATTTTTCCAAGACTGAACACTTTTTGATTTTTTGTTAAGAGCACTTTAGGTATCGAAAAACAAGCCCAAGGTCAATTAACAACATGATAAAATTTATTAATCTTATTGCAAATATTCATTTTTTCTATTTATGAATAAATTATCGGTAATTTTTAAAACTTATTATTAATGTATCAGAAAATCTGTATGCAATGTTTCAAAGACTGTACTCTTCTAGATTTTTTTTACGGGCTATTGAGGTATCGAAAAACCAGCCAGAGGCCACATAATAGCATGATAAAATTCATTAATCTTGGATTATTTAAATTTTGAGACTGTTCAATGATTGTAATTATTAAAACTTATTCTTAATGACTCAAAGAATCTGTGTGCAAAGTTTATAAGCCCGTGTCACGTGTGAGAAGACAGACGACGAACACATACAATACCAATAGATATAGCTATAGCGCTCGGACGCTTGTCCTTCCGAGGACTGGCAGGTCAACGCAGTGAGCGACTACGTTTTCAGCTAAACGAGTAGAGCAGGGAAGGTTAGGCGCGCTCTCTTTCCCGTTCCCCGGTGCTTTTGCCTTAGCGCGGAAGCTCCGCCCACTTTCTCCCCTGCCGCGGGTGCGGTAACGGAGGCGCGAGCTGATTGACTGATTTTCTAATTTTTCAATTGTCAATAGCTCAAAATAGCGTTTAATCGAAAAACGGAGAAGTTATTTATGTCTTAGAATTTTCTCCTCTATCTCGTGGTACCATTTTTGACGGTTAATACCGGAACACCCTGTATATTGTAATTAAATAAGAGGTTAAATTGATTATTCTCCATATTTTCAGCTCCAAATACTTATTGGACTTTGACGTCTAAACTTAATTCAAATGAAATGCCTTTCATCGCATTTCAGATTAACGCTGTTTATGTAACCATACTAAAATATACTTATTAAGGTGCAAGCTGCAAATGTAGAGTCAATAAGTTTGAAATAGCTTATCTCTGGATCTATCAGTGTCATAAGAGTCCTAACCAGGTAATTTATTTTTAAAAAAAGTTATATATTCCATAACTAATATTTATTTAATTTAATAATTTCAATTATTCTTCCCCTTTTAGCGACAATTAAAAAGATGTTTAAAGTTTAGAATATCTGTTGACAAAAGTGCTTTTTCAGTATGGAAAGCGGGTCCTGCACATGAAATTTAAAGTAATCCTTCTGAAATTGGAGAAACTTATTGTTAAATAATATTGTAAAAAGTAGCTGAATTAGATTTTTGAGATTCATTATTTGTGTAAAGTGACTTTAATAAATGTTTTTTTTAGAAAATTTAATTACTTTCTTATAAAAACAGATTGTTTTAAAAATATTTGAGAAAATAAAGACAGAATATTTGCATTGGATAGTATAAAAGTTTTAATTCATTCAATGCATCGCACGATACAAGGAACTGAAATATAATAAATTTCTGATAGATAGTAATCTAAATTTTACGTAACTTTTTATTACAAATACCCAAAAATATTACAATATTTTGAAGTCTTTGTAATTTGTTGATGCGGAATGTGTTTTCGCTGGTATGAATTGTCTATATTGACATTGTCTATATTCATTAAACAATGTTTTTCTTGAATGTGGTCAATTCTATTTGTCATATTGAATCTTTTTGTCAAAAATCTTTTAGTTTGATTGTAACAAGTTTCTGTTACATACTTAGAAGATATATTAGCTTTTTACAAAAAAATCGCCAATATCTGAAAAACTATGAGAGATAGCTTAAAACATGTAATATAAAAGTTTTGTAATTAAAAAAGAAAAAATTTGGCGTTTGTTTTAGGTCTCTATCTCTAATTGTTTAGGAGATATGACCATTTAAACAATTAATTTGTTAATAAAAAATGCATTGCACATGTCCATGAAAAGTAACCAAAAGATTCGTTATATACACACCAAAACCTATCATTTAAGCCAAAGTTACCTCATGGACATGTTAGTTCACACACAAGCATTGTGGGCGTGTAGACTGTAGCGGTATTCAACCAATTAAATAAATCTGATGCTGTCAAAATTTTATTATTAGAAACTGACTGCAGACTTTCTCTGATAGCACTTCTTTGAACAGTAGCACCAAGGCCGTCACATGGACTTTCCATGTGCAGTAGGGAAAACATGCCATTTCGCTTCCAGATCGTAATCTTTTTTATGATATGCTAAATTAACCACATTTTTGTAATTTTTGTATTGTTGTGGAGCACCATCCGAAAAATGGAAAATTTTTGTTTCCGATCCAAATTCTTCTTTTAAAAATTTAATAATAATGTCATGGTACATGTATACTGACAGCATCGTGGATCAAACAATCCGAATTAATGACCAAGCTACGATGCTTTGCTAATTCATCTTGTCTATAATACATAACAACATTATATACCGTAGCCTGCCCATTGTTCCAATGAAAACCAGGTGAATTATTTTGCACAGTAATTACATAGATTTCAGCAAATTCAACAATCACTTGAAAGTTGCCATCTTGTAATTGTTCTTTCGACTCTCTGGAAAATTTGGATTGTTGTTGAGCCACCTAAGCATGAGGCAATAATTCAAATACTTTATGAAAAAAATAGCTAATAAATTCTTGGAGAATTTTTTACTATTGTTTCTAAAATAGCTTTTGGTTGCATAATCCGTTGATGATAAGATACTACATCAATATCTTTTCCATCAAAAGTCTTTGTTTAAAATTCTTGTAGGTACTCTGTTCCTGGGCAGTTATTGCAATTATGAAAATAACAATATTCAGTGGGCTCTTGATATAACAGAAACATAAAACAATCTTTATACGTACTTATTACTGACGTACATTATTTTGTCAAATTTTCTAGATGACAGCCTGAAAAATATTTTTTTTTTTTTTTATACGCATGAATAAATATACTAATAAATATTTTGATATCTACTTTAAAACATTAAAAAATGAATAAAAACTTCAGTCTTATGTCAATAATATTTTTTACCTAATTCTTAAAAATATGTATAAATTGGAACAGTTACAATACACAATTTAATATTAATAAAAATCGCTCTTTCAAAATATATTACTATAACATTATGGCAATTACCTAATGTTATCAGCTTTACATTTTGATGATAAGGGCATACACAAATACTATGTGTACCTCTACATCGAGTCAAAACACAATTTTTAGGGCGTAATGTAGAAACATTAAGAAATATTACTTATGTCGACTGTACTCTACTGTAAACTGACAAAGATTTTTCTATTGGTCTTACAGTCTAATCAATATTAATGTAGAATGTAGAAAAATTGGTAAATCCAATTTTAACTTCTTCATTTTCTTCTGTAAAAAATTGGTAAATTTCTTTTAAGTTTAAAAGCAAAAGGTGGTTTTGAAGCTTTTGCTTTTTGTCGTCAGAATCTTTAACAGAAACGACATCTGTCGCGGCCGCTCACTCAAAAAGCGCGCCACTTCGTTTAAAAGTAGCAAGTGACTCTCAAGTCGTCAAAGACGAACGGCACGAGCAGGCAGCGTGACGCAGCCGCAGTGATGATAAAAAGTAGCTGAATTCGGCTACGGCATAGTTCATGGGCTCAGAGCACGGAGGTTGGCAGTCCTACCCGCTGCGAGAAGCACAACCGAAAATTAATGGTAGTGGAGAAGCAGCTTTAACTTTTTTGGTCTAAGACTTAATTCAAAATAAGTAAAATTAATTAAAGAGTGTTGTCTTGTGGTCTACACTTGAGAAATGTGAGAAGGTAAAAATGTGAAAATGTAAATACAGTATTTATTTAAATTTTTATTTATATTTTAGTAAAAATTATTGGCGATAATATACACTTATCACCAATCACAACTTATCTCTTATTGAATTTAATGGATATGATATATATGATTAATTTACTTTTGATCGATCAGTGATGAACTCAAGATTTAGAAATAATAGAGTTTTCATATATTTCACTTGATTTTATCGAACAATAAACTGTGATATAATTGCTAATAGTGAGTATAGTAAACCATTTATTGAACTAAATTTAACTCGATATTAATATTAAGGTATACGCCAATTTATAAAAAAAAAATAGATTATTTCAGATGTTTAATCGCATGTGAAACCTACCACTTGTATAGCTTGTATAACTTGTATAGCACCAAAACCAATTCCGCTCTTATCGGTAGAACCTAAACTGAAACTATGATCAGCTCAAGTCCGCTAGGTGGCGTCTGATAGAAACGCCAAACAAGGGAAACTTACTTTTTGAATACCCCTCGTACATAGTATTTTCAGGGCATATACGATGCCATCGGGCGAAAGTGGAAAAAACGGAAACCCTCTTGGGAAAACCCTCTGTTTATCTAAAGCGCTTGATCGATATCCATTTTTACTATTAGGGTAGGTAACATAGGAAAATAAGGGATAAACACAAATGTAGCTGCTATAGATCTCATTAGCATCTTTGGAGTTCCTTTTTATTTTAGTTTGAAAAATTCAAAAATTCTATAGGAAGGCGCGCGACATTACAGCATATTTAACCCATTAATACCTGAATTGCAGAAAATTGTACTCTGATTTTGATCCCATAAATTAAAATTGAATCGGTATCAGTAATTATTGAAACCAACCTTATTTTATGTTTTCGGGTCCGCTCTACACGATGCGATTTCTTAAAAAAGTGTAAAATAATTATTTATATTTTTTTTTGCAAATTTATCTTAAAAAATGCGTTTTTTTCATGATTTTTTTGTTTAAAATGACCTATTTCGATCGGAAAACAATTTTTTTTCTTACTGCAAACGGTTAAAATCGAGCAATAAGATGTTAAACTTTCGGAATATGGCCGCAGTTTTTTTTAAATCTTTTTTCTGGAAATGCCAGGCTGATAAACAATGATAATAACAAATTATCATTCGAATATTGTTGTTTTAGCTTGTTTTATGGCTTACAATACTTACAATGCTCCAGTATTCACAAAAATTTAC